>KN469900.1:108869-146519 GCA_000787095.1 Periophthalmodon schlosseri
TCCGATTCCATCTTGGAGATGAGCAACAACTGTCATCGACCTGATCAGAAATGGACAAAACAATACGTTTGGAAGGGAGACAACATCACACACACTTGCTGTCCCTCGCTATTTAAACCACATACTCCCTCTCCATCTTCTCGTTTTTATTTTTATCTTTAAGGTATGAGGGGGATACAAAGCTCGAGAGCCCTAAAACAGTCTTCCAGCATCTTCAAGTCTGCAATGATGATTAGCTCCATCCAATAAGTGAATTATTATCTCACACTGTGTTCTGAGGTTGTGGTCTTTGTTAGTGAAACTCACATTAAACATGTGTATCACAAGACAAGTCTTGGTCCACTAAATATAGGGTGCCTACCATTTCTTCTAGTGTGTGGCTGCCGCACAGGTCTTTGAGCTGTGGGTCAGAGATGGCTCTATGACTCCTATCTCTGTTTTTACTTTCACCAGTCTTAACAGTGCCGTCTGAGACAAAGAAAAAAAGAAACAAACAATATCAACACAACAGCAGAAAAATGTTAAATGTAAATACAAGTGAGCCCAAGGTGCTTGTCAAAACTCACTGTTATGGAGAATGGCTGAGGTACTGTCATAGCCCCCAAAGGTGCCTGCTCTCCTGGGCAGAGCCCCAGAGATCTCCTCCAGCCTGTGTGATTCTTCTTTCACTCCAGACAGTAAAAGGTTCTGCAGGTTCTCCACTGATGTAGACAAATAAAGTTAATAACAATGGCAGCTAATTCAAAAACACTGTGAATTTTAAAAAGTGCCCACCTTCAGTGATAGCTCCTTTGAGAAGTGCCTCCCCCTGCTGGAGGTCTGCGCCATCACCACGGAGCAGCAGTCGAGAGCGTGAGGCTGTGTCCTCCACTCCAGGTACAGACTCTGCTTTGTCTGCGAACAGCTGCAACTTCTCACTGAGAGCCTGCATGATCACTGCATCCTTCTGGCTAAGACGCTCTATAAACACAAGAAAAGCTTTTAACAATTACCCCAAACACCCCGCTGCTTTACACAAATACACTCAAATTTAAAAGGACCCTGTGTGAATACAATGGTACACATGCACCCCCTAGTGGTGTAGCATTTCCTTTTAAGTTACCTTGGAATTCTTTGAGTCTTGATGCTTGTGCTTCCTCCTCCTCACTAAATAATCTCTCTTCTGTTTGAGGACAGCTGTTGAACATATAATACATACAGAATTACTCCTTTAGATGCATTACAAGTGTAATGAAAGTCTAAGTACATAAAAGTTGAGCACAGGTGACCTTTCCACAGCTTGCCGGATGTGTGTCATCCATGTGTTGCGCTCCTCCTTTGAGGAGGTGTGAATCTCATACATTTCTGGTTCATTGGATGAAGCACAGATGAGAAACATGGCTTTTTCCTCATGGGCCACTTCCCGAACAATCAGCTTCTGAAGAGAGATCACTGATGGCTTGTTATCCTGTGAAGGGAGATTTGTTCATATTAAATATCTGAAAAGAAACATTCATGTCAATATTAAATGTGAAAGTGCGTAGTGTCAGATTACTCACCACAGCCGCAAAAACATATCTCTGGTCTTTTTCTTGTATCAAAATCAATACATCGGACAGGAGGACAGCAAGTATATCTGCAAAAAGCAAATGTTTTTCTTATCTACTTTTATCAAGAGGATTAATCACCAAAGCATGACACTTGTAACTACAAAGGGCATACATTTACCACTTCCAAACAATAAGCAGATGGATATTTAGATTCAATGCATGTACCTTTGAGTCTTCCAGACGCAGCCTTCCAGTTGACCGTGCCTTCATGCAGTAGCCGCCTCCGGCCCTGAGCGAGGTCCTCTCGCCGAAACACTCGCCCATCTTTGATTTTTCCCTGTGACTTTGGCTCCATTTTGTTGTAAATATCTCGGAGGCGGGTCGTTTTCTCATGAAGGTTCACCAAAGAGTCCACTTGAACAATTGTGTGTTTAATAAGAGTCAGTGCATGGGTTAAATCTTCATATTCTTGTGTACCAGCTGTAGAAGGGAAAAGGAGGGACATCGAGAATAAATGTTATCTCTTTGCCCAATTACGTAAATGAAATGAGGACATTAGCAGCAGAATATAGACTTTACCTTCAGTGTGGTGAAGTATCCGTTCTACTAACACAGGGTATTTAGTGATGCGCTGCGTCACAAGCAAAATACACTCTGTCACACCTAACCTCCGCACGATGGACAAATTGTTGATTTTCTGATTTTTAAAAAAGAAGAAATGATTAAAATACAACAGATTTAAACAAACAACAATGTAAAACATAGTAGTTTTTCTACCCGAATGGTGCTGTGAAACTTTTTGTTGTTTTGTAGCTGCTCTTTATAGTAGCTGACAGCCTCAGAATGGTGACTGCAAAAATCTCCATAACTGTCTTTCATCTTCTCTCCTATTTCACCTGAGAACTGCAAACACTCGAAAGTCTCATTTGTCATATTGTTGCTTTGCCTTTCGTATTTTACAAAATATTTAATTCATATTTTAATATATTTATGTTTATAAGAATCAATAACTGGCCACTACCTGTGTGATGAGAATATCTGCCACTCTGTGTATGATGAAGTTTCTGTCATGGGGAGATTCTAGGTTTTCCCGTCGCCGCTCTTTGAGTCGGGACAAAAAATGTGTGTGCAGCTCCAGCAGGTTTTCCAGACGAGGGAACAGACAGTCAATTCTACCTGAGTCCATCTGCAGACTCTCCTTCAGCTCGCAAACATAAACTCGAAGCATGATTTTCAAGGTCCGTACATGGTGCATTTCTGTCTGCATCAGCTCTACAGGATCACAAACACCATATTTTAGATACCAAAATAATAAAAACTTTACATACATCCCACATAATACATCCCACACAATGCCCAGGAAGGGCAGATGGAAAATAGCAGATCATCTTTTCTTTTGTAAGATTTGACTGTAAGGAAAAGACAAAGTCAAATCTGTCAACTGGACAAATTGTTGTACGACTGAGCGATTACACAGACATTTGACTATAAGATTGTAAGAAGACATTTGTACATGGTCCCTGACAAATAAGAAAAAAACTAAATTTAATACAACTGAACAGAGTAGACAAACTTACCATAAATGACATCCTGTCTCTTTATAATGTCTTTGGAGTGTTTTTTGACAAACTGTTGGTCAACAGCTAAACTCCAGGACTCTGCCTCCAGATCCTGAGCATCAGACTCTAGATCAGCCCGCACAGCTGCATAGTGAGCATCTAAGTGAGACAGCACACACCAATTAATGTAATATAACCATTTAATAAACCTTCACCTGTCTTCTAAAACCAAAAGATTAAAATTACATCTCTGCTACAAACACTAAAAATGAAAACTTAAATCATACTAAGATTTACCTTCTACAATAATTGACTCCACTGTAGAGGGAGCAAGAGAAATGACATCGTCATTGCAACGTTTGGATCTTAGACTATCCGTTTCATCCATGTCCCCAGGGAGGGATCTGTGAAAACAAAAATAGACACCATTCAGCCCCTGCTGCTAAGTGAACCCATTACAACAGAGGAGAAAAAATGATATTTGGTGGTGAAGGCACTGACCCTGAGCTGCTGTGGTGACGGAGGCTGGCCATGGGAGCAGCAGAGGCTGCGCTGGAGCTGGTGCTGTAGGCAGCAGCTGCTTGAGTGTGACCTCCCCGTGGAAGAATGGTCATGCCTGAGAAACTGGCACAAGTCGAGTGGCCATCCGGGCCCTGGGACGATAATGACTCGCGCTCTCTGTCTTTAATGGCTGGAGCACAGAAATGAAAGACAGATGAAGAAGAGGAGGAACAACAAGAGGAGGAGGGACAATAATGACAAAGTGGCCAGTGATGAAGATGAGAAGATGAGAAGGAGAGAGACATGGCATGTTTGCTGGACTGCTGCTGTCCATAGAATCTTTTCACCCAAGATCTTGACAAAGAACGGATGAATCGGCAGGTGAGTAAGTCCTGGTGCATGAGTATTCGCACTCTGACTCGACCCCATGACGACGCGGAGCACAGGGAAGGCGCTTTGACTTTCCTCGTACAAGGTTTGGCGGAGCTCCCGGGTTTCTTTCTTAAAGCTAAGGCCATAATAAATGTGTACACACGTTATCTCAGCTTCAGCTGTAGTGCATTAAGCCCAAAGAGGAGAAGGCAGTTCAATGCATCTTATTATAAGAGATCGAGGTGTTCTAGCAGATTCGAGAATAAGGTTCAGCCTTTTATATTTCTCACACTTTGGCTCCTTCTCTTTGTCTTCCTGACCCCCTACGCAGGTCACTGATTGGCTGGAGCAGGTATGGGCACAAGTCAGGTGTGTTTGATTAGACTCCAGCTGTTCACATGACAATAACAATGGTGACAGGAGATTAATTTAAGGCACTGCTGACCGCTTGTATCTCCTGTGGTTCTTAGTCACATGCAACTGAATATGCCAACTGTTGCACCAAGCATCAAGTAATTACATGGTTTTGGCTTTCTTCAAACTCGTCAGTTGTATATTTTTTTTAATACCCAATTTCAGAGTAAATGGCATACAGATCCTCCTGGCACATGACTGAGTTTCATGTTTTACAGTAATTAAATAACCCATTACAAATCACCAGAGAAGCAGCGCCGCTACTTTAATTTGACTCAGTGGGACTAGAGCCAAGTTTCTTTGTGCCATCACACACCTTCTACTATAATATGTACATGAAACTTACCCAAGTGAGAGGACGCTGGTGAGCCAGCCCTTGGTAGCGTGTCTCTCTGTGGAGAAAGAAGAAGGTCCATTTGTGACGACAAAAGACTATTTCTAGACAAGATATATAAGATATCCAAGTACAAACAAATGTGCTATACCTTGTTACTGGTGCATTCAGTCAGCAGGCTCTTACAACTCTTGTGGACATTCACAGCACAATCTGCAAAACACCAGGACAGAAAATCAACATCAGTGCCTCTGGCTTTACCATCAACTGTTTGTCAAGTTGTCCCAGTTTTGTTCTTATAAAACACAATTGTATTATTGTCACTTTGCTCAAAAGCACACGCTGTTTGGTGACAATAGGCCAACAACCCTCTTGGTGAACAAAACAGTTGCAAAAGAAAACAAAAGTGCGTGGCTTCTTGTGCAGGCTATCCCTTGGGAGGTCAAACAAATGATCAAACTATGCAAAGTGGCTATACAAACCATGAACATTGAGCATTTACTTCTCAGACAAAACGGGCTATTCAGTTCAGGTGCCTCGTACTTGATTTTATTTTAAAATTAAAGATCTTAGTCATCCTCATCTGCTTATAAATGTTCAGAGCTTGTGTGACCACAATTGGCTATAGTCTCTCCCAGTATCAATCAAGTGATTACTGTAAATCTGTAATTAAAGACATTTTAGTCTGTGAAATTTTTAATATAGAATTTTTTAAATATAAAATGATTAATTAAGGTGATTTAAAATACCCTCGGTAATTCCCCATGTGAAATTACTGTCAAGTAAAATATCACAGAGTGGGTCAGAAAATAAAGAAGCAGATCAGCAGAAAAGATACTTTGGTAAGTCCGAAACATCTTTTGAGTCTTTAGATAACATCAATGGACACAGTTTAAGTGGTGCTTCAGAGAGTAAGGTGTTACCTCGCTCAGCACATTCTCGTTTGTAGTCAGTTCTACATCAAAACCACCTCCACAGCTCAAATCTGCTGACGAGGAACAAGCCCTCCCACAAGGAGCACAAGCTAGTGCTGTCTGCACTTGAATAAGCAACTCAGTGAAATGGAAATACAAACACATCTCTAAAGATTTGGTTTGAATATAGAAAGTGAGTGGACAACAGGTGTTGTATTGAGAAGAAAATCATGAAAGTCATTTAGTATAGAGAAAATGTGTTTACCTGTGTTATCTTAATGGAAATGTAGATTCCAGGAACACAAGAGTGTATCAAAGAAAGAATCATAGAACAATGGGAATCCTACTTGTAACCTAATAACTCTATTTCCACAACAACTGCAAAACTAAAAAATAATAAATAATAATTATGTAATAAATATATGGAAGTAAGATTAATTTAATATTCTACATTATTACTTTTTATTATCTGTCATCTCAGCACTATTACTGTAAGTGTTGTTTTTCTTTCAGTGAAATTTGTTTTTGAACAAATATTTTTTTGACATACTGTACAAACATAATACAGTTACAAAGTGTAAGACAGAGTTGTGTTTCATATCAGCCACATCACATGTTTCAGGTTTCATCACAAAACAGGTTATTCACAACTGTCAAACTAAACAAAACACTTTTTTCACACAGTGATGTTGTTACAAACTAGGTTATAGAGGAACGTACAATTTGAATTAACTAACACAAAACAACTTTCTTAAATGCCCCATCTGAAGGATTCTCTGTATTAATCACCAATCCATGACCCTCTGCTTCATCTATGTTTCAATATACAGCCCCTGTGACAAAGTTTGGACATCCCTGAACATGGAAGGCAGGCAGACTGAAAGCAAAACCTGTGATTTGTGTAAAAAGAGAAGAAAGAACTCACTGGAGTGGCTTGTTAAGGTCTAGCTAGCTGTCCTGCCAAGTACAATTAGCCCCATGTGATCCAGTCAGAAAGCCCAGTCAGAGCAGGAAAGCCTGGACCATTCCTATTACCTGGTACAGTACAAAGCTAAAATGAACCAAGGCTATAGTCCATGATCAAGTAGGTAAATAACAACCTTAAACATGCAGATAATAATAATAATAATAATAATAATAATAATAATAATAAAAAACTAATATTACTTTAGTATTCTTCTGTACAGTGCATCCTTCACCAAAGCTCTAAACTAGGCACTCAGACCTACACCATAAAACTACTGTATTACACTGACACAGTTAACTCCATCTAAGATATTTACAACTTGTTGTATCTTTACTCTAGAATAGGATCATACACTATAAAAAACGTGCTAATCTAGGAACTTTGGACCATCAAACTTTATATGATGCCCTTGATACAGCTAAGGATGTTAGCATCACCTGTTGAGCTTCTGCAAGCAACAACAACTAACAACAAAACACAAACTCCTCTGCGCTGGAGATGTTGTGAGCCTCAGGCGCAGACTTAATTAATAACGATGTAATAAAATATACAGCTGTAAATTGTCTCATGTTAGAACAATGAGAACAATTCAGCAGTGACTCTAGCAACGTCTTTCTAACAGAATCGGTCCAGGCTAATAGGCTAACGGTAATAAGCTAACTTGTTAGCACAATTTTGAACACAGTTTAGGCGCACGCAAACAAATATAGGTTGATTGAGGAACAATATTTTAAAAACTTTTAAATGGCTCATGTCACTTTAAACTTTGGAAACGTTAATGGGTTAACAGTTGAATTTGTCATATATTAGCCGTTAGGATCAAGGTAGGATAAAGGTCTCTCAAGTCTTTGAGCGAAACAACGGGAATTATCCACCTGATCCCACTATGGACCAGTAGCTACAGTTTCTTACCTAAACCGGTTTAAATTCAGCCAGTTCCTCTCGCAGCAAAACTGTGTCGATGAGTTTCCTTTATGTACTTGATTGTTACAATCAATAACAAGAAATGTCCACATCGTTTGTTTTATCCAGTTTTGCTTGTGCTCTCCGCTGGGAGCCGTCTCTGGCATCGGCTACAGACGATGCATTCCACAGGCTGCTGCTGTCGGCCCTGTGCAGGGCTGGGTTCAAATTAAAGGGACACTCACTGTGACCGTATGCAGGACAAGTTTCAAATTGTACATCATCACTTGGGTGGTAATAATAAAACAAAAGGAGAAACAAAAAAAGGAAACTGACGTTCAAACGACTTTTGTTACGGTGGTGTGTGTCTTCCCCACAATAACGTACGATTACTGAACACCACCAGTGTGTGGAATAGGCCTATAGCCTAATCACGAACACGTTTTGCAGATTGCAGATTTTAATATACAAACGTTGTACCCCGAATTAAAAAGTATGCCTAAACCAGAAAGCTTTTTGCAGTCTTTAACCGACTGCCTAACCTATAGCCTACATAAAGCTGCATGTCTTTCATGATGTAGACTATTTCATGGTTTATCAGCTGACCTAGAGGAATTGAGCAAGGCAAACATAAGCACCAGAGTGTTGAAATGTCCCCTACAGGTCATTCTTGTTGAGGTCAAAGCATCTGTAAATGCCAACAACAGCATAGTCAGTACATATAATGTAACTACATTGATATAAAGTAACTAAACCTTCAATCTGTCAATCTGCAGATTGACAGATTGACAGACAATAGTAACTCAACTGAGAAGTAATAGTCTATCAGCCATCACTTCATCACTTCATCAAAAATGTGATGAAGTAATGAGAAAGTACAAAACCAGACAGTCTTCAGTGTGAGGTTGTTACTATATTGGATTAGGGCCTACTTCCTTGTAATCTAGTACCAGTTAAACAGCCCAAGTGCTCTGCAGTGTATACCCTAATCCCATCATATGCATTCAAAAGTACATATTATTAAAAAGCACAAAAGTGTCATAAACAATAAGCTTCACAGTGTTTTTGTGCCTGTGGCCTATGTGCTTGTGTACAGATGCATAACCGAGCGTGCAATGGTGATATAAATAGATTGGTTTGTGAAACTGTTGCACCTGTGCGTGAACATGCATCTATGTGGGGCGTGTGAACATGTGGCATTACTCACTCATGCATTGCAGCCCATGCTTCTTCTGAAGGCCTTTGCTGCACAATGAGCAGGTAGCACAGCTGGAGAAAGCACCCGGCACCAAGGCATGGCCGTTACTGCTGATGATACTGCTACTGCGCTGGCGCTCTTTAACCTCTTTCTCCCTCTCTTTCTGCTGCTCTTTCTCTCGACTCTTACCCTGCAGGAAAACACAAACGAAACAGGAGACAGGTGTTAGATTAAGGTTGGCTGTTGACTTCGGGTCAGGCATGCTCTACGTCATATGGGCCATTGCAGTGTTTGTGTAATGGGATTAGTATGAAGCAGTGCTCTGTTTACTCTTCCTTTAGGGAAGTAAATATAGCACAGGGTCAATATGCTTGTTTTAGTTCATGACAAGGCAATTTGCGACAGATAATCTCAAAGATAAATCAGAAAAACTCCGAGTTAACTGCAGCCACAGACGCTACAAAACAGACTTACTATTGTTGTAGACTTACCTTATCTTTATTGAAGGAACCAGTCACTCTGCTTCTGAGAGAGCTGAGCTTCCTCTTAACTTTGGTGCCTTTCTCCACTTTTTCTCCGCGATCTTCCTCCTCCTCATTTCTGGTACAAAAGGTACAGTGTATCAGATACCGCACAGTGTATCAAATAAAGTGGTTTTATTTAAAGGGAATAAGTTACAAATATAAGGTGCAAATGTTTGTGATACATACTCATTTGAGAGGAATTCATACCAGGTGACATTTCCTGAATCTTTGCAGTCTGAGATGCTGTTCCTCTGCTTTGCACTGTTGGGCAGAGTTAGATAAAATAAGAATACAATCAATGTTATAAATGTTTGGTTTAAAGAAACATGACATGGCAAAACAAGTGAATGCTAGAATGGCACAACTGCTGCTGATAAAACAGTATACAAATGACTTACATATCAGGCCATTTGAGGGTAACGTGCAGAGGTCGGTAGTACACCATACATTTACTCATCCTTGAGAATATTTTGTTTGGAGACTAGTACTTGAGTAGTAGTTTCTCAAAATACTTTTCTTTTTCCTACTATTACTTGAGTAACTTCTTGGACCACTACTTTGTACTTTTACTTGACTAATATTATTGAAGCAATGTTACAGAGAGAGTGAAAATTTACATGCTTGGATACACCGGGAAGGACACCCTGAATAAAACTTAAAATGAAGATGCAAATCGGTGCACACTGTGACACAGGTGGTTGTGCCCAAAACTCTTCTTCCGCAAACATGTGGAAGTGCACAGTAAAAACATGCACAAACAAAAGGCTTGGCCACTGTTTGCTGCCCTTAGGATGGTGCGCAACAAAAGCAGCCGTAGGAGCCAGAACCTCTCTCTACTGTTTACTTACCCATGATACAACTTTAGCTCCTGCAGGACTTTCTGTACCAATAGCCTAAGACAAACAACATACACGGCCTGAGAGAGGGCTTACAGCGAGAAGAGAAGAGAGGAGCCCAGTGTCAAAGTGTAATTTACAGTAGGATCCTCCCTGGTCTGCTGTCTCAACACAATATAATACATACACATCAGGTCCCATACTGTAAAGTGGGGGCCTTCTAAGGAGCTGCAGCCGAGGACTGAGGGAGGAGAAGGTTGTGGACACATGACAGGGAGCAGGACTACAAGAGGCGGGGTAGGAAAAGCCTGTGTTATGTGGGAGTAACAATTTATTACTAAGGAACAGTATGTGCACTACTGTATCAGCTACACCACGCTGCAGGTAGCATTTGTTTACACCATTAAAGCCAGACTGTGCTGTGCGGTAGTGTTGGTCTACTTACATATGACTCTGTCCTTCTTGTGAATGTAGGTTTTCTTCTGGTTCTACGGCACGGAGAAGATTAATTAAAAGGTGTATAATATAACTTTTCTTGTGGAAGGTCTGCCATCTGGCTTGATTCCATGGAGATGTAACTGCTTTGCCTGTAATATTCCAGACATTAGATTTATCTATCTTGCATTTATTCAAGTGTTTTATGGCTCAGAAAACCTGCTTGTTTCCATGGAGAGAGATATGTTTAATGCCATATTGCAGAATATTCTAGGTAAATCAATAACATCACCATAAAAAAACAAGCATGCAGTGGACCCTCACCCACAAAATTTACATAGAGCACTTCAAAATATGAGTTAATGATGCCAGTATAAAGGCGCCTGCAGAGTGTAAATGTGCAGACACAGTGAAGCCCACCTCCTGCGACTCTGGCGGCCTGTTTGGAGGTCTGCACCACACGAGAGATGTGAGCAGTTCGAGAACATTCATCTACGGCCAGGACCTCGGAGCAGCAGTTATGTCTGTCAGCACCAACCGTCTGAAATCACAATAATTTCAATAGGTAAAATACTCCAGCCTAGCTCAAAATCTGGAGATGGGTACCCGAGCACTCTACTATCACAGCTCACTGCTCCTACAGGAGGCACTGAAGGATGGGTCAAAAGCACAGAATGAATTTTCCTCACAAGAGATTAATATAGGGAGTAATATGCCTTAACCTTAACTGTATTCCAGTACAGTTACTCTTTCATTTGGTGGTATTCAGAAAATAGTTTCTTTGCTAAAATCAAAGGATTACAAAGAATACCAAAAAAATGGTACTCGATTGCACAATTTAAGTTTTGAAATCTATTTTAAAGATTGAACCGATAAAACAAATGTTTGGAAAAATAATTCTTGGAAGTACCAATACTTAAAGAGACAAAAATCACAATGTACAAAATAAAAATAATAGTAACTGTTTGATCATTTTTGAAGTCCAGCCAACCTATGAATTTAAACTGTGCAAAACTGAACTCCTTAATCAACACCTATCCAATGTTACGTTATTCTTTACCGCTCCTCTGTTTATGCGTCAAGTAACAAGTATGTGTCTACACTAATAATCCCATGGGAAGACAGAAACAATGAGGTGATCCCACTGACGAGAACCTCTGGTCAGGATCACTGTTATTGTCTAAACATGACATACAAAACACATTAATAAGACACACTGCTGCACTGGTTTACACATTCCCTGTCCACTGGGAACATTTGAAGTCCTAGCTTCTAACTATAGCTTTTATTTCAGATCAAATAACCTTTGCTCTCAAGAGCTTCAATATGGGTCCATCTATCTCATCCTCTTCAGGTTCTTCAGACTGTTTATGGGGCAGAAAGCTGCTGTTGAGTCTGTCCTCTTCTCCATCACTGTCCACAGCAGCAGTGTCCAAACTGAGCCTGCATCGTACAAAAAGGAAGAGAGGTGAAATTGTGAGTGGTCAATATCAATTATATTTATTTCTGGGAATCTCATGTTCGCACCTTAAAAAGCGGTCAGAATTTATTTTAACATTTATTTTAACATAAACAATATTCAGTCCTTGTTAATGCGAACAGACTATATTGTAACTAGAATGCTTTTGACAATAAGTACAGAAATCATTGATAATATAATAAGTTAACGCCACAAGGATAAAAGCAGATTAAAGGTGCACTGTGAGGTCCACCACCATGGGGATGTTATTGTTTTACCTGAATTGTTCCACAGTATGGCATTAATGTTGTCTTGCTTGCATTTATTCAATTACAGATGTTTTATTGCTCACCTCCCCACCACGTTTAATGCCATACTGTGAATCATTTCAGTCAAAACAATAAGATCTCCATGGAGACAAGCAGGTGCGAGGTCCTTTACCAAAAAAGTTACATAGTGCACTTTTAATGGGCTATATGCTTTAAGATTAGAGGTGATTAAGACTTTAAACATTAATTAAGAAAGTAAAGAAAAAAAGCAAATACAAAAATAGTATAGTCTGAGATATGCTGCCTCTACCTTCTTCCCAGGTTAATGGGGGACACAGGATTGCCCCAGCTGTGCCTCCGAGATGTGGACATAGATCGGACCAACGTGGGAAAGCTGTCAAGATCTGTGTCTAAATCCATATCTTCTGATTCTTTTTCTGGATCTGTCGACTCCATGGTTCCTACCAGTCCATTCAGGTTGATGGTCAAACTAACACCTTGAGCAGACGAGAGACCACTGTCAATGATATTTGACAGAAGTGGCTTGGGTTGGAGCTGGGTGACCACAAGGTTGCAATGGAAAGTGCAGGTGGACTGAGAATCAGATGGAAGAGGGGTGTAGTTGGGGCTGTGGCCGTACTGGGGGACAGCAGAGGGGGTAGAGGGGTCTGGGACAGTGGCACTTGTGGTCGGTATAGATAACGAAAGTATTTCTTCCTCCAAGTCTTTAAAATACTGAGAGTCACTGAAAGAACAGTTGAAGTCGTCACCACTGCAGGTCTCCTCCTCAGTCAGGCAGTCATAGTCACTCACCACCGAACACCGATCCTTTATCACAAAATGTATTTTTGTTAGTAACACCACTTAAATTTCTAAATTGTTAATAACAGTCATGATGCATGCAGCATTTCTGATCTTTAGTTCTTATTAGGCAGAACAGATCTAATGCAAATGCCTGAGAAATTAAAAAATATAATAATAATTTAAGTCACTTAATTACCAAGTAATGATTTGCAGTGTGAATTTAACACTTAACACAACATATAAACTAGAAAATAGCACAGTCATGATTCGTACCTGGTCCTCAGAGGTGGGGTCAAAGAAAACATCTTCAGCCACACAGTCAGATGACACTGAAGAGGCAGAGCTGCTCCTGGTCTGGGCACTGGGTCTAAACTGGCCACAAGACACACGTGGCGGGATACAGGGCTTACACTCTGAGCCTGCAAAAAAAACCCAAAAAAACCATAAACACACATTTTTTATCCACTGTGTAGCACCAAAAAATGTATATAAGTCTAAGGTATGATTTATAGGAAGGGTGTCTCCTTGGCCCATAACGCACAATGTCTGCCAAAACCACCATCACCAAGAGCATTATCTGCAGCTCAGCTTCTTCACAGCCTCCTCAAACTTAGAGAGATGATGTTGTAGGAAAAGTATAAAGTATTTTCATGCTTGAAGCAGGTTTTTGTGTAAACCAGAGCCAATGGCAGGTGAACTCTGCAGATATCTGAAGGTGGACGTGAAGGGGAGATTTTGATAATTTCTCTAAATGATCTCATATAAATTTCCCATGAACTCCTTTTAAGTCTATAAAGTCTACTGATCTATATAGGTAAAATATGAAGAAAAATAATCTAGCAAATACTTTTTAAAAATCCACAAACCTGTGCCATCTTGGTATTTAATCAGGTAGTCAGTCCAAAACACAATAGTGGCTGATTGCCAATATTAAAAAGGGCAAATATAACCAACAACCAATATATTATTCTAATCTATATCTCTAAGGTTGGTTGGCATAATGCGCTTCCAAGTGTCTGGGACCATCATAGCTACAGCTGCATGTTATATAAGAGTCATTTAGTGCAGATGCCTCCTGTGAACCTGAGCCTAAGACAGAGTGGCTCCTGGGGACTTTTATTGGCCTCTCTCCAATATGTGCACTAATGGATCAATCTATGCTGCATCCTCTTTAATACACTTAGTTACATTCATGTAGGAAAAAGCCAATAGAAAGTACTTTTAATAACACTGTATAATATTGTCTTATTGTTTTGACTTATGTGGCATGGGCCTAAATAATAATTTTAGATGCTTGATTTAAAAGAAAAAAATATGCAGACAACATTGAAGGCCATAGAAACAACTAAACATTGAGTGAAACAAGGTACCACAAAATCCCTCCTAAAACTGGCATCGTGGATACCATTAAGTTGCTGTCCTAAATCAAGGCAACGGCACTGTCTCTAATGTGTAGTATAGAGTTGGCAACCGAAAGGCACTAGAATAAAATTATGACATGAGTAAAGACGCCACGGCCTTTTATGGGTGTTCGGTTATATCTGCTCATAAGTCACAGAGGTGAAATGTCACAGTGTTTTGGCTGTTGTTTGATGGCATTGTACTAATCGTGTGCTACTAAAACAATACAGTTAAAAGACATGTTTATGTAATCATATGCTGTCATTTATATTGTGGGGTTGTGTCCTTGTGCATCAGCATTCACACACTGTTAATAGCTGTGACAAGATTTTCCGCGCATGTAGCATATCTGGAAGGGTATTCCTAAAGTTCCGACACTGAGGTTTCTATATATATAGATTGTTTTTCTACCAAGCTCAAATCTGAGTGTCTGGAAAATCAGCCTGCATCTCTGCATACATAAGTGAAACGATTCAGCCAGTACTGGTCCAAAAACAACTTTACTCATTTCAAAGGAACAGAAAGCAAAATCTCTTAACGCATTTAGACATTTGGAGAGTAACAACCGACACCTTCAATAACCCAGAAAGAAGAACATATTTTTGAAAGGTTCACAAATTAGGTAATAATTGAAGAAAACATTACTCCTTTACATTATAGATCTGTGAATTATATTTAAGGAAGTAAATGCAAGCACAGGCCATCCACACACACCACTTGGAAAAATCTTAAATTTCCCAAAGTGACATGACAATCACAAGAGCAACTCACAAGACCTGCTCAAATGACTATCCAGCACAATGATATGAAACTAACCACACAGGCTTTAAAGTGTATGGTAACATAAGCCATGCAGTGTTGATGCTGGCAGCTGCAGGGACCACCCCGCACCTGCCCCATTCATCACAGTGCATTTGTGAATGCGTGTGTGTGTGTGTGTGTGTGTGTGTCTGTCTGAAAGACTACAACAGAACAGGTCTGTTAGAAGTGTGATAGAGACACATCAAAACCACTATCTATTCTCTCATCTCTGATCACAGGCACCACTGACCAGGGCTGCACACTACTCCACCACATGTAGGCAAAATCAATGTACCACAGAAATCACATTTGATATGATTCACATGCCAGATTTAGGGTGCGTTAGTGGTTTGGTCCTGGTTGTATTTTAGCCTAGTTTAGTCCTGATGTAGACTTGGTTTAGTCCTGCTCTGGTCCAGGTTTAGTCCCAGTGGAATCCCAGTATGTCTTCCTAAACCAAACAATAAGTCACAGTGCTATTTATGGTGAAAAAAAACATGCATTTAACTACTTTTTAAAGTTTTAGCAACAAGAAACAAAACAGGTAATACATGCCAGTTCAGAGTCAAATATTTTGGTTCTAATAGTTCCAGTTGCAGTAATTAGTACCAAACAATATAGAAGTAGTAGTGGTAGTAGAGGTTGTACCAGTTGTGTAATATGTAAGGTGTAAAACTCTGTATTTTGGCAGACTACCTGATATAAAGAGTGCTATTTAAAATTACAAGTAGATATCCAAATAATATTTCCTGCACTTACTGATGGAAAATGTATTGAAAATCACCTACTCAAAATGTTATCTGCACTTTTTACACACGGTTATGGCAGCCAACAAGAACCTATGAAATACTGAAATCCACAGAATCTAAACCAGAATCCCAACCTAATGACCAGATGCATGCACATTGTTCCTCTGACACAACTGTACACAATACTACAATACAACATTTCCTAAAGTAAAAGTCCAGAGAATACCTCGTTTGAAGGACCATCTCTTCATCCAGAGTTTGGAGAAGGATGGCCAGGAGTGGTTGAGGGGAGAGTCGGCCATGGGATCGGAGTAGCCGGGGGGGACAAGAGGAGCTAGAAGTGGACTTTACACTGAGGCGCAGGCAGTCAGAAGGGAGGAACACAGGGAGGAGGGGAGGTAACACAGAGACAACCCCAAAGAAGAGAGAGAAGCCAGAGCAGAGAGGAGAGCAAAAACAAGTGATAAAAAAAGTGTATTTCAAAAGTATATATACCAAAAGCAGACAGGGAAGTATGGGAGGTATACGAAGTTAGTTTTTTGAATGCCAAAATGAAAGCGTTCATAGTAAAGGTTAGTGATAATGAAACAATGTTATAAATGGCAGAACTAGAATCAAGAAGGAAGTGTTAGTCAATACATTTTAAACAGCTTTGAGGGAAACAATAGACAATCTAGTTTAGTTTGAAATGCATGGATGTAACTAGGATCAAAGGGAGGAAAAGGTATGAGGCAAATTAAACGTATGGTATTGAGTGGCTAATAATTCTGGTGTTTCCCAGTAATAGAAGAGATTATGGTGCCCCCCTGTAGTCTATCTAAAAATACCTTTAACACCTATTACATTGACATAACAAATCACACTCTATTCAATTAATATTTATTTCATTTATTGTTATTTATACAGGTAGAGCCCAATGAGAGTCCTCAGGCTGTAGAAAATAAAAAAAATAAAAAACATTTAAAACATTAAAAACAGGTGGAGGTGTGATTATAAATGTTTATCATCATTATTAGTGCATTTGTGGCACCAATGTGTCCAGTTTTGTATGTTGTTGAAATGTATTCCATTTTTGGGAAACATGTATGTATATGTATACTGTTATAAAACACTATACACATTTGTGCCACCATAATCTGCAAGGACCTACAGGAAATACTGTATTCTGTTAAGAAAAGAGATTAAAGCTAGGAGTTGGCCTGTCACAGAAATTACAATTATTAAACAAGGATTCATTTTACATATGTGCTACAAAGGGGTGGGACTAAATAAGCTTTTGCTTTCACTCACTCCTTTTCGAACATGTATTTATTTACTATATACAATGTAATAAGTACAATGCTGGTTTTCTTTTACTATACATCTGAGAAAAAAGACCATCTACCAACATCTGAGTTTGTGTTGTTTGTTTTATGCCAATGTTTTTCCGCATGTTAAAACATACATAACCACACACACACACACACACACACACATGCACACACAGAAACTAAGCCATTACATCTCATACTGGAACAACAACAAAAGCATAACAAATATAACTGTACTCACTGTTTTGGGACTCTCTCTCCGTCTGGTGGCTTGACAGATGCAGATGTAGACCGATAGTGAAGTGACAATGTGTGTGAACGTCCGGTCGGTGTGTCCTCAGTTTAAGCTCGGAGACAGCCACTTCCTCTTTCCTTCTGACTTAAACACAGCCTCTACCAAGTTTCACACATCACAGCTCTGTTGAAATCTATCAAGCTAAAAGCACCCTGTTTGTTCAGGCCAAGGGAGAAAGAGTAAGGGGAGAGGAGGGAGAGAGAGAGGAGGGAGAGGGGGGGAGGGAGAGAGAGAGGGGGGAGGGGGGGGGAGGGGGGGAGAGAGAGAGAGAGAATGAGAGATGAAATGGCAAAGAACATGTGTTCATATGGACTTCAGTGAGTTACGGTTGTCCCTCCAACACTCCTCATGCTCTGATGTTATCTCGTGACTCTCATTAGGAGGATGTGAACATCTTTCTGCACCAGTATTGAAATGGGGCAAAGAAAAACTGCCCCATACAGTGGTTTGACCTCGATAAAGGTTTAAATGTGGCAGACTGTGCTGCTGCCAGATGTGCAGTGTGTGTGCTCAAATATGTTGAAATCAAAGGACCTGCAGGTAAAACAGGAAAAAATAATGATAGGGTTTTTGTACAGTGTTCCCAAAGATGTTTTTTGCATTTTCATATTATGATGGTAGACGTTAAACCTGCCCGGATTAAAATAATTTATTTAGCAGATGCTAAGTATCAATAAAGTGGAATACTGTTAATGCATGTGTTACAGACATATTAATAAATATAAAATCTACCATTACATGCCTTCATGTTCAGAAGCAGCCCTATTAATTTATAATTACAATCATTATTATTAATATTATTATTATTTAAATTATTATTTTTGTGAAGAACTATAAACAGGGCGTTACTTTTTGGACCACTGGCCACTGTGGCCACCAGGCAAAATAATTCAATGTGCCTGTTGCAAGTCATACATTGTTATTTTATTGTTTTCACCATATGATCATAAAGGCAAGGCCACAAATACTGTCACAGGGCATCAGAAGATCCTTATTGTAGCATAGGCTATGCCTGAATTAGCCATCTTGGTTGGAAAGAGCCTCTGGCCAAAACATAAATCTAACAGAATTTTTACCATAGGTTATCATTATCATAACGAATGGTAAATTCAGTTTAGTTGATTAGCCATAACACCAAGATTTACAGTCAACCCAGAGAGGCTAATTTGAGTTAGCTACTTACCTGCATTTAATATGTGAATTCTGGACCTTTTTATTGCCCTCTACTGACGTGATGATCAGTTTGTTTGCCGTTGGTAAACGCAGTTAATTACTCTAGATTTGCTCCAGCTCACTACGTAAATAAAATGTGTACTCCTACTGATAAAAACGTATTAACTACAAAGCACAACAACTATTATGCATCAGGGACACAAACACAAGTTGGTTTTAGCAGCAGGATCTGGCAACCCAGAAGCAAGAAACTCATTCTGCTTTCTGATTGGATAATCAACTTTTAAGGGTTACTGGCAAAATTAATACCTGATTTGAACACGTTTCATAATCATTAACCATAAAAAAATAACATACACTCACTGTAACCGTAAAAATATAGGCCTATCCTAGTGTATAGTTATGAATGCACAAAAAAACAGATATTCTCCAATAATTTTATTTATAATTTTAATATAAACAGTTAATTGTTGAATAATTTACACACAGCAAGATTTTATTTTCATATCATTGCAACATTTTCTGTACAAGTCACTACTTGGCTCTCCTTTGAAAACATAGAAAAAATAAATTGTCAAGCGTTAATTTAGTCATGGCACATTTTTGATCCTGTACAATATGCATGTCTTTCTGCTCATGTGTGTTGTGTGTCAATGCAAACAAGTCGGTATTTGTGGTAGGCAATGGCACATATGGATCCAGTGTGAGGGGTAGCGTTGTCTGTATTGGGGGTATAAGATTTGGGCTCGGACACACATTGGTTAAGAGGTATCCTGACACAGCATTCCCGGGACTGTAGTGTATGTGCACAGAGGAGGAGGGAGAGGAGCGGGGAGCAGCGGTCAGAAGTTCAGACATGAGGGGCGCAGTGGTAAAAACAACACAGAACATACAAATTCATTGATTTTAAACAAGCACAGGGACCAACTTTTAAAACTGGAGCAGACCACTGAATTAGATTCCCCATTTTCTCCAAAACAACATAAATATGTACAGTCACAAACCACTGTACTCCTACTTTACAGTCCAAACTTAAAAAAAAAATATTATCAGTAATAATAAACCTCACTTTTTTTTTTTTTAGCTTATTTGGGATTTCACACTCATTTGTCTTTGATAAAGGATGTGCAGTGGTCTTTTCCAGTTTGTCACAAAATAAAAAATAAACATCTTTGATATTTATAACATATGAATTCAGTTCTAGATGGGCATTAAGAACAGACTGCAGGCCACAGTTTTACATCGTGCTGCTCCTTGACATTTGCCATGGCTCTACATTGAAAATTTGGATCTTTTCAATTTAGAAAAAAGTTATATACAGATTGATAACAATGTTAAATTTATAATGTACAAAAATAGTAAAAGTTTACAGTCTGAAAAAGTCATTGTTTTTGCCCTCCCTAACTTTGGCTAAAAAAATAGAAATCAACATCTTCTAAAATGTAATACTTTTTTTCTCAACAAAAAGACAACGATAATACATACAATGCTTTGTTCTCACCTTGCGCTGTGTAACTATCATGCTCTGCCCAACCGCTTCAGAGGTCATCAGAGTTCAACAAAACAAAACCAAACCAAAACTCCCCCTTATAATCAAGTGCTTGTGTTAGGCCCTGGGGGGTGTATTCACAATAAAAAAGAGCTTATCAACTTCATATTATATTTTCATGGAAGTGGAACAGCTGTTTTATATGTGGGATCTGAATTAAGTTTGCATGATTTTGGGCATAAGGAAACCACTACACCTCAAATTACTGGGCTATCTGCTGGTATACATTATTCATGATCCATGCACAAAGCAAGCCAGACAGACAGAAGCAGAGAAGACTTTTGGTTAAAAATAGTTTAAAAATAGTTAATAATAGCCAACACAAAATCTGAAATGACAGTATTTTTTCATCAAATGTTAAATAAAAAAAGCACAGAAAAAAAAGTTAATGATATTTTGGAGATGGAAAATCCTCTTGAGGGACCGGTGAAGACTTGCCGGTCAGTGGTGGTTCTGCTGAGGAGGAGTGGACCTTGTGGGAGGGGTCAGGCGGGCTAAAAGTCTGAAAGCAAGGCACTGTGGAGTTGCTTTGCCACCCCTGACCTGCGATGCTCCCGTTCGACCACAAGAGGGCAGTCCGAACCACATCAAATGAGAGAAGAGAGGAATTCCTTCTGATTATATTGAAAAATAAAGGGGCACGAACTCATTTTATGCAATGGGTTGTTTAGGTTTTTGTTGTTGATAACATGTCACTGGGCTTTTTGCAAGGATGCTGAGAACTTGAGTAAGTCAGGGTGAATATAAGATAGGTAGCTCTCTGTCCCCCTCATCCTCTTTCACCCTCCAACCACAAAGCATTAGGCCGCCTCCCTGAGACGTAAAAAAGTTACAATCGAGATTTCAGGTCTTTTTAGAATAGTTCGTATGGCACACAGGATTGTCCCAGTCCAGCTTTCCTTTGCAAAGAAGGAAAAAAATAACTCCCCTTTTTTCAATAATTGAACCAGCCCATATGCCACTGTTCTGGTCAGCTTAAAACTGAACCAATCCATGGCATTGACAGAAAGTAAAAGCCATATTTTGATATTCACAGTAGAAAAAAAATACATATAGAGCAAAATAACAACAGAATGGAGAAGAAGGTGGAATTGTTTTGATAAGACGGACCAAAGAGGAGAAGCAGGGCATTCTGACAAACTACAGTTTAGTCTAGTTTTGATTACAGAACATGAGGGTGCTGTTTAGGACACATGCAGGTGATCAGATATACTTCAGTCAGCCATGCCAAGTCCCATAAAATAGTGAGGCCCTTTCTGTGTGTATAAGCAGTGAAAATACAGTGTCCAGGATGAACCAACTGGCCACTGTAATACCACGCTCATGCCAGTTTTAAGTCACATAACAATAAAGTTGAGGTTGATATAGTGTAATTTTGCAACAATAAAAACACAAAGAAAACATAGGAGGTCTTAACATAATTGCAATGGAAAATACTAGAAGTAAAGGTAGATGATAGGATCTGGAGTAAGTGAACTACAAGATTGATTTAGGCTCTTCAGACTGATTCATCCATATGCACTGAGGTAGACTCTGGCCAAACACAAAGACGACAACACTGACTAACAACTAACTAACTAGCTCTCCTCCACCTGCGTGCTGCCAACTACACTTGACACGACAACAAACAAGGCCATTACACCAGACCACCATTCAACATTGTAAAAATACTCAACTAAAAAGCTAACTCTGTTCTTCTTACACAATGACAATGATCATAATAAAATAAATATCTGGTCTTTCAAAGATATGGGCACCACCTTAATTTAAAAAGTTGCATATGCATTTGAAGTACATCATATGTGAAGCAACACAGGCCATTAGGGCTCTGTCTCCCAGTCACTGCATTCATACAAACTAAAGTTGTAATCGAATGCAGAAAAAAGATATTACTTCATGGTGACATTCTGAAGTATATTAACAACAATTTAGTTGAATAGAATCAAAGCTCACTGTGTTCTGCAATGCCTGCACAACCAACTGACAGGCACGGACTTTTTACATCATCAGTTTTTTTTTTCCATTTCCAAACTATTTCATTATTATATTACAAAATACAAACGAAAATAAGATTGTAACTGCCCTGAAAAGGCTATTTATGACATGATCATCTTAGGCTAATCCACAGCGTCACTGCTATAAGATAACACTTAAAAACTGTTCAGTCTCTCCCGTCTGTGCCCACTTAAACACACGAGATTATTGTGACGTGGCTCTGCGTTAGACAAGGCACTGGTTCATTTATGGAGGCAGCTTCTCTGCTTAATCTTGCTCTTGTGTTCTGCAGGTGATCATTGTTGACAAAAAGATGCCAACCCTTTGGCTTTACAGTAAGTGCTGAATGCTGTTCGGTAATATTGGCAAGCTCACTGATGTATTGACTTAAGAGTTCTCTCTCTGCTTAAGCAAAAACTGACATGATGAGACTGAATCAATGTTAGTTAGGCCATTATTCTGAATGGGCGTTTCAGCATGGACATTTCGGATACATTTCCTCGAGTGAATGTCCTTCTATGTGATGGTACAAGCAGTGCCAGCAGTCATTCATCCTGGAATGTCAGACCTGAGTGACAGAGCTGCTGTGTGTGGGGCCATGGCTGCCTAACTGGGAGTTGTTAGAGGGAATAAGAGGAATAATAATTATCACTCGCTACAGTCAAACGAAGCTCTGTTCCTCTCTACCTGCTGTGGACATGGAATTTTCCACACTTCTTACAGCAAACTCCAAACGTGGAAAATTCCTGCAGTCTGATTTTGGAGTTGTGGGTTTCACAACCAATAGGAAGCTCCCAGATGACTGAAGAGGAGGAAGGAAAAGGAAGTGGGCTGAATAGTAAAATTCTTCCAGAGGTAAAGTCCATCTAAGGAGCTTTTTACATGGAAGACCAAAGGCCAAACCCACTCATTAACTACAGCTTCAGTGACATCCCCTAGCAACCAGCACTATCATGCATTAGGCTTGCAACAGCACCACACCTTGCTACAGCATAATCCGACCAGAGAACAGCAGCAGACTGACAAACCAGGTGCAATTCAGAAAGACCTCATACCCCCTTTCTAAAGCTTTTTGGTTATTCAGATTTTTTGTCTTTTTCATTGCTGCTATTGTAAGGTTGCCTCCAAATGTTGTCAGCTTCCAGATTTTAATAATAGTAATAGACAAAAAATGATGTGGTGACTGGCAACAATAGTTTGTGGCTTTACCAGCTCCATCCAGATGCACAGAGCAGTGAGAAACTGGAGGCCTAAGACACACATGAGTAGTGACGGTAGATTAGTGGGATTTCTGGGGCTAGAAAAATATATATACTTTAAAATCTGGAAAAAACAGCAACATAAAAATGAAATACTAGCAAAGCCTCTGGAAAACATTACAAATATGTACTATTTACAAAAACACCAATGTGTCATATATTATATATAAAATATTGGTGCACAACCAATATTCCATATATAGTATAAATTATATATATTTATATTATTCTACTCCCACTAAATTATATCAAAGCAGCAGCTATTGGTCAGACTGAGGAAATATTTTGTCCAATTCATAACAGTTTAAATATCCTTCAGCCATAAAGTGAGGACAGGAAAAGAAAAGAGAAAAAAGAGAA
Source organism: Periophthalmodon schlosseri (assembly GCA_000787095.1). NCBI lineage: Eukaryota > Metazoa > Chordata > Actinopteri > Gobiiformes > Gobiidae > Periophthalmodon > Periophthalmodon schlosseri. Next base: position 132,780 of record KN469900.1, read on the forward strand.
AACAAAATAAAATAAACTATCAAAAACCCATTGAATCCAAGTGTAGTTTGGAATTTTGCAGGAATTAATTGTAAAAACAATTTCCTCTAGGAATACATGTTTGATCTATGATTAAGTCTTTTGCAAATCTTCCATTGTTCCAAAAAGTCATTGTTTAAAAGGAAATTAATAGAAGCATTGAAAGGCGCTTTGGGGCCACATACAAAAGGCCACTATCTGAGTAGAAAGATTACACTTGGGGAGCAGTGGATGTGGAAATGCAGACTGGTGTGAAGTGGAGTCTAGAGAGGTGGAGCATAAGCAGCCTTCTGGTTATCTAAGGTTTGTTGTGTTCACAGTATCTCTCTGTTTCTATTTGTGAAAGGAGTTTGGGAAACATGATTAAAAACAACAGAAAGTTTGATGAACTGTGGAAGAAAGAAAAATGAGGAACCATGTTTGCATCATGTCCGGTTTTGCCTGTGACTGGCAGCCATGAGGAAGAAAGAAAAGGTCCTGAGATCTGTGTTTTTGAAGTAGAAAATGAACAATGCAACAGAAGGTACAGAGACGGACTGGAACAGAGAAAAGGAGAAATGGAGTTCATAGAAAACAGGAAATGTTAGGATGGGCTGGATCTGGGTAACGATAAGATTCGTCCATTTTTCTTTCCACCGTTCATGTGTGTGTAGGGGACATGCTCCTCATAATTCCCCCTCAGGCCAACTGATGGCCCACAGTCTCTGCCTAAACTCTCCTCTCTTTGGGAGTAAGACGACGGGTCCAGTGGGATGCTCTCCATGTTTTCCAGGTCCAAGTCAAACTCCTCAGTCTCTGGGACCTTGTTCTCCTCACTGTAGAAGAAGGACACATCCTGGAACGACGGGTGCAAGTCCTCCCGCAGCATCTCGATTATCTCATGGAACGTCGGACGCATCTTGGGGTTGTATTGCCAGCACATCTGCATTAGGCTGTGCCTAAAAACACAAATGACATTAGAGATGAGGGGTTGTACCCAACAGTTTTCATGTACTCAAGTATTTTTTTTTTCCCCTCACCACCACCACATGCTGTCTGCATCTAATTAAAAAGCGTTTGTTTTTGGTCCACAAACCAGAAAGTAAGGCTGATGCGTATACTAGTTGTTGTTAGCATTACCATGATGGAAAAACTCTACTCTGGCCCCTGAAAGCTGAAAAAAGCGCTTATAAACTCATTGTGGTGAATAATTAAGATGCTTAAGATGCTGATGGAATGTATTAGGAAAATACTATAAACAGTTTAAAATGACTAGTTCTGTTTTACACGTTTTTAAGACAGCGCCTTTAAGAGCCATATTACAGCTACAATGAGCAAACTAACACTTTTACATAAACAAAAATCCATAGTACAAGCCAAAGTTAAATCTGTCAACTGGACAAAACATTGTGGGAGTGGAGGCATTTCGCTGCTCATCCAAGCCGCTTCTTCAGTTCTGGTCAGATTATTGGTGGATTTATATCTATCTGAAGGGAGGAGCTAACTACACTGAAACTGTAAACAGTTATTGTTTACAGTTTCAGCCTTAATGGCTTACATTCAACCTTTAATGGCCCTACTGGCTCGCTCCAATGTTCTCTTTGTTTCCTTTGTTTGCTTTGGGTCTGAGGATGGACTTGTATATGGGGGAAAAGTGGTGTCTAAGGTCCCCCAGGCTGAAACTGTAAACAATAGCTGTTTACAGTTTCAGTGTAGTTAGCTCCTCCCTTCAGATAGATATAAGGCAATGTCCACCAGCAATCTGACCAGAACTGAAGAATAGGCTTGGATGAGCAGTGAAACGTCTTCACTCCTACAACATTTTGTCCAGTTGACAGATTTAACTTTGGGTTTTACTATGGATCAGACCTGGACAACTGAGGGATTACACAGACATAAACAAAAATCATTACGATGAATTAATGCCCAGTCTTTATACATTATAAATTATGAAATACTATGTGGTTGTAAGTAGTAGGTTTTGGCACTCACATCCTCTCAGGGCAGTTGTCAGGCCTGTCCAGGTATCCTCCGTCCATAACAAACTTTAGGACCTGTTCGTTGGATAGACCCTGGTATGGCTGCTCTGCCAGTGTACTGATCTCCCACAGCACAACCCCAAATGACCTACAAACAATGTTCACAAATAAAGTGACTCAGTGTTAAAACCTGTGAAGAATCCAATGAGCCTCAGTTCGTTACATACCAGCAATCAGAGTGGGCAGTGAACACACCGTCCTTTAGAGACTCTGGTGCCATCCACCGGACAGGGAGCAGGCCTTTCCCGCCTTTACGGTAGTAGTCGGTTTCATATATGTCTCGTGTCATACCAAAGTCTGGAGGAGAGAACAATACAAATATCAATATACAATTCATCTTTACCTTGAGTTTCATCTTACAACATTTCAATCTGTTTTTACCTCCAATCTTAACTGTGAAGTCCTCTGCCACCATGCAGTTTCTGGCTGCCAGATCTCGGTGCACAAACTTCTTGGCATTGAGGTAAGCCATACCATCAGCTATTTCTGCAGCCATCTGGATCATTTCTTTCAGTGTAGGTGGTGGCCGGCCCGTTGGGTTGTTCTGCACAGTACATAAAACATGCATCAAATATCAGCAATAATTTTTATATCAAAGATATCATCTCTGATGAAGTCGCCCACCTCAGAATCAGGCCTTAGACTGCGTAAGTAGCTTTTAAGATCACCGTGGGTCATCAGCTCCATGACAACCAGTGTGGGCTGACCTTTTGACACCACACCAAGTAGACGGACCTACGCAGAGAGTGCCAATAAGATAATTTAAACTAAATGAATTTACTCAAGAACAATGGTGTCCTATAAGAATATACATAATTAAGAATGTACCTGATTAATATGCAATTATGTCTGGCACTACCGTTGTTGACAAACAACAGTAATGCCCGACATCAGTGATTACTAAGCGTGAACAAGTGTTTGTGGAGTCAAACTGTGTGTCAATATGGCTGTGTCACCACAAGAGGCTCATGCTACATGAGTCATGTATGTTCATGCTGCTTGTTTATGGGCAGGTTGATGAAGAGGAGCTTCATACCACGTGGTGACAGCTGAAGGCTTTCATGACTGAAGCTTCATTGAGGAACTCTATTCTCTCTCTCAGACTGGCTGACTCGTTAACAGTCTTGACAGCGACGCGCGTCTCTGGCTCTCCTTTGACGATGTCTTTGGCGATTCCTTCGTACACCATGCCAAAAGAGCCCTGTCCCAGCTCTCTCAGCACATTGATCTTCTCTCTGGGCACCTCCCACTCATCGGGAACATACACTGTACACAAGAGCAAGATTTAGTTTTATATGGGTCATGTAATATTTACTTACAGTTAACTGTATTAGAAAATTACCATCAATTGCACTAATGTACTCAGGGTTAGATGAGGCAATAAGTGGTCCAGTTGGGCCTTCAGTCTGCCTGTAGAGCAAGCACAAAATAAAGTACAGCATATGTCAAAAACATCGGATTTGTATACAATATGGTTTTTATAACTCAGTCTTTTAGGTCTTTACCTCTTTTTGAAAACAACAAATACACCAGCTCCCACAATAAGCAGCAAGATGAAGCAAATAACTGGCCCAATAACAAGCCAAGTAACATCTGGATCTTCTGTAATGACAAAGGAAGAGTAGCGATCAATGACCATATGCATAGAGTTTATTATAGCTTATTAAATCTTCACTAGTGTCTCCACATATTTAATGTTAAATGTCATATACATATATATAAATCCCATCCCGGGTACAGCCTTACTGTTAGGCATGAAGAAGTAGGTGGTATCTGTATAAGAACCATTTCCTGCCAAAGACCTGGCACGGACCCTCACACTATAGTTGCCTGGGTGCACAAGCGACAGCTTTGTACCACCCATTTTTAGGTAAGCTGGCCGTGATACACAATCAGTATGAAGCTGGAAGAAAAGACAAAAACATAAGAGATTTCTGACAATAAATGCTAGTTACACAAGACAGACAGAACAGTCACGTTACACATAACAGACCTATGAAGTTACATAGCATTTATTATTAATGAGGCTAAACTGTTTAACTTGCTGCTTTCTGTAAAAAAAAAAGAAAAAAAAACCCAAAACGTTTGATTGCAGTGTGCAGGAGATGCCAGTCAATTCCTGACACTGCAATCTAGTCTTCTTTCCTGCCTCTGTCACTATGGCAACAGGGCTGCTACTGGCTCCTAGGGTCAGGCAGTGCAGCAGTGAATAGCAATGAGAAATGTATCCACACACATTGGAAGCAAATAAGCAACAACAAAAATGCAAATGATACAAATATATAACAGAAGTATTAACATTATATTTTTACATGATAGTATCATCTCCATTATTTATTATATTTTTGTAATTTGTACTTTATTTATGTCAGTGTTTTAAAAGCACTTTGTTTTACTAACCTCTGTATCCCCAATCCTCTTATAGAAGACTTCATACAAAATGATGAGACCATTAGGAGAAACAGGGGCACTCCACTTAATTAGCACAGAGTGAGTATCGCCGTGCATTATTTCATGGGTGACAGAGCCTGGAATATCATCTGCCTTTTCTGTAAACACAAAATATAAATGTAAGACAGTGTAAACTTTTTGAGTTGCAATAGCTAGCACTGTTTAAATTAGTCTTACCTTCAGGCATGGTGCGTGCACTGACATAGGTGGGCATGCTGCAGCGCTCAGGGTCTGTGGGATCATTGCAAGCCATGACCTCAATCTTGTAACTGGTGAAGTGTTGAAGGTTGGAGATGACTGTGGACTCCTTAGAGAACACTTTGAGCTCAACCTTAGGCCAAAAAAACACATACAATTAGCCTCAAAGTCTTGTTATATAATTCAACTGTACTACTGTAGGAACAACAACACTAAATACATTGCTAAAACTTCTAATTTAATCAGAAATAACTCTCTCTAGTATTGATATTAGTGAACCTTAGGTTGAATTTAAAATAACAAACTATAATATAAGTAACAAAATACCTCGGATCCTTCTTCATCTTTATTTTCAGGGGTGAGACTAGTAGGGCCATACGCAAAGGTGCTAACTATAAAAGGTGTATGGGTGGCATTGGCAACTCCTACAGAGCGTCTGCGCCTGGCTGGTCTGAAGAGGAAAGAAAGACGTCAGAAGAGATTTGATCCAAACCTAATCAGAAACTATATTTGACTCAGACAGCTTCTGTGGATAAATTAGAGCCTAAATAGACATGATTTACACCATGCCATATGGATTGTGCTCTCATTAAACTTTAAAATGTGTGGCAGGTCCAACTTCATGACATTTATTTCCAAATACCACAGGTAAAGCAAGTATAACCAAGACTCACCACTGGGTGGAGCTACTCGTCAAAGTCCACAAAACGTTCAGTACTTTTAAAGTAATACAGTGAAGAGGTCATGAACTCAAGTTCTTATATATTATTTTATTATAATGCACATTACCCAATTTTTTATGGGATAAGTATTAGTTGTTGAAAGTTAGAAATCCAGCCAGGATGTGATGGGTGGGGTTTATTCATGCACCAAGATACCGTGTGCATGACTGCATTTCTGACTGGCATGAATGATAATGGGCACAGAAATCCCCTCTCACTGTTTATGTGTGAACCAGAAAAAAGTGTAGGGCCCACACAAGTAACGCTTCATTCTCCCAAACTCTAACTGTAATGTCATGTGCAAAAGAAAAGGAGCAATGGGGGACAAATGAATTTTTGTTGAAAAGGCCACATCTAATTCCAACCTACCTGATCGCAAAGGCTTCATTGTGAAGATAGTCTTTAAAGATTTCTTTGTACTTTATCTCCTCCTGCTCCTTCGTCAGTTGGATGTCTGTCTTAGGACAAGCACAACAGTTTCCCCCCACATTGGGCTCCTCCGTATGATTCCACTTCTGTTTGTCATCGATGTCCAAATGGGTCGGGGTACGAGAAGGTAGTTTCATCCCTAAAATAAAGTGTAATTTTAAAAAAGTAGAGTCAAATACAACTGATCTGATTTGGCACACTCTCAACACTGACCTTGTATACAAAAGTCAAACTTGTACAGGTCGCTGTCTTCCGGCTGCTTTCTACAGATGACCCGATAGTGTGTAATGTTGCCATTGGGGTTGGTTGGAGGCTTCCACTTTAAGATTATCTGAGAGGATGAATTAGAGGAAGACATATACACAAGAGGAATGGAAGGCCCTGAAAAAGAGAACATTGTTACCAGCTGGTGCAAGGCAAAATATTGAAAATACTACAAAAAATATCAGGTGTGAAGAATGCAAAACCTCTTTTATTATGTGTCTGATGCCACTTACTCGAGGCGTTGGTGCGGACATAGATGATGTCGCTCTTTGCTCCATAGACATGGTGCTCATCAGAGGCGGAGAGCTGTGTTTTAACCATGATGGCGTACTGGGTCCAGGGCTTCAGTGGTCTGATCAGGTGCCCTGGTTCTTCCTGCTTCTTGGTGTCTGTGCCACGGCGTGGGGGCTCAACATCTGCAATAACCCAGCTGTTGGAGCCACAAGCATCCTGCCCATCAAACTCAGTCACATTCTTGAAAGGCCTAAAATACAGACAAAGATTAGATGATTGCACATAAGGTATCAACAAATGCAATGTACTGATTTTGATACATACGCCTCTTTGTAAAGGACCATAAATCCCAATAAGTCCCTATAATCCGGTGGCCAGAATGCCTCCCACTTTACCACAATCTTGTTTGATGATATTTTCACCTGTGTAAATTTTAGAAGTTTGGTCTCACCTAGAACAAATGCATAGATTAATAGTTTATTTTCAGTTGGGTATATCTATGCACATGCTTAGTACATTTTTAAGCGTTCTACTTACAGGCTGCTTGGTCCCCATTGGTTCGTGCTGCAATGTCATTCTTTTTGTTGCGCTCCTTCGCTCCTGTTACCTCCACCATCTTGCTAATTTCAGACATGCAAAGCTTGGAGTTGAAGTGGAAGAATGTGCGGCCATTCACAATGGTTAGGTTGTGTTTGGACCAGTCCCATAGCTCAAGCAGGTTTTGGTTGTCCAGAGCATAAAAGGCAAAAGCACTAGATGAAAACACATAATAAATTAAGTAAGTAGTAAGTAAGTGCAATATAAAAAGTATGTGTGTTCATTGAGTAGCAGAAGAAAGGTTTTACTCTTGTTCCAGATGTTCTCCTCTGATGACGCGCAATTCTCGGAAAAAAGAGAGAGAGATGAGGGCATAGGCTCGTCGGACCATCAGGTACCCTGTGATCACCTCAAGCTGACCCAAATTAGCCTCTAACTCAGCCGCAATATTATCTGTAAAGACAGGTCCATTACAAACAAATGCCAAATAGTAGGTGTATACTGCCTATAAACTGAAGTTTACAGTGAAATTGACTATAGAGAAGATAGGATTGTGGTGTAAATTGAGAGGAGACATAGATCAAAACTCTCACAGGGGCCCAGTGGGGGGTGAGGTGTGAGTGCACTTACTGCCTCCTCGAATCTTGATGATCATGTTGCCGTGGAGCACAGTGCAGCCTCTCAGAGCCTGAGCTGAAGTTACAGAGTCGATGGTCTTGTTTCCCACACACATCTTGGGACAGAGGCCGGCGCATGGGGAACAGGTCAGCCTGCAAACACATTCATACAGGTGAGGGGGAGCTGTCATTCACTTATGCATCAACTATACAGTTTGTATACATTGATTAGATAATAATGCCATAATTAGAATTGCCAAAAGAACAATACCCAAATTCTAATCAATAAAAGTAGTAACAAATCTACATACTAGTTTAAAAAGGTATTGATACTTGATAAAATAATAAACAAAAACATTAAAATAGACCAAAATTGGACCATTTCTGGAGTGTTTTAGAATTATCTTGATCGTAAAACGAACTAGAGTAAAACAATATGAAAATTAATTATTTATGAATTAATTATTGTCTATATATAATTATGTATTTGTGTAATTGTGAACATCATTCTCATGATACAATCAAAATTGGTATCAGGTATCGACTACCATATTGGATTCAAATTGGGCTATTAGACTAGAGAAGGACAAATAACGCTCAGTACATTATACTATATATCAATGCATGGCCAACCTTGAAGAAAAGTATTGAAGTTTTATTATATTTTCTCTCGTGTCTACTGAGTGATCCAAAAAGTAATGGTGTGGCTACAGTGTAAAAGGAGAGTATGTTTTGGGCCTCAGTATCAGACAGGCCAGGTCCAGTCTTAAAGAGACACTGTCTATGGCACTGAACTCTGACATGAGTTTATATTTTAAGATTCATAATATATAAGGCTTGTATCTTTAGGTTGAGGCTACAAGCTAATCTGCACCATGTAAAATGGGGCAAAATGACCGATCATTTCAAGGAATTAGTTTATATTCTTTTTTATATTTTGGGCTAAGTGTATTTTGTATTTAAATAAATGTTATAAAGACAAATGTGATGCTGTGGATTCATTAAATGAAAACACATTGTTTTATGAATGTCATCTTTTTGGATGTAATTTATTCGACCTAAACAGTATTAAAAATGTATATTATGATGATGTCCAGATAATCCTGTTGTGTTATTTATTTTTATTGTAACATAAATGAAGTAAACACACAAAGAATGCCAGGCTGCGTTGTGCCTCAGGGGGTTCTGAATGAGACTTAAAGCAATGTTCTTTTCTGTCTAAGTACTTGATAATCCCTGCAGGTTGGTAGCAGGGAAAGTCAATCCCTTTTACACACAAACAAGACGTTTGACCAAGCCAAAGTGCAAATAGCCTTTCCAGTTCACTCGGGTTGTAAATAACCGTAAAATCATTCAAATTAAAAGACATCTGGACATACTGTTTAAATACAAAGATATAATGATGATAATAATAATAATAATAACAATAATAATACCACCAAAAGTTTAATCAAGCAAGATTATAACAGATAAGTGATAAACATGTATGTTGACTTTTAGTTTCTGACATGACGCAAGTTTGCTTTTCAAATTACTATATTTTTAATAACACCAACATTAAGTTTTAAGATCTAGTACCTGACTTCACACCCTTCTCTACAGTGTGTGAATCGGCATTACTTGAAAATTTGCCACCACAGGACATTTTTCTGCAAGTTTATAATAACTATAAAATTTCTATCTGGAAAAAATTGTGGTAATACAATTACTACTCCAATATTCCATGTAACTGCAACTGCAAGTTGAATGCTAAATAAGGTCGTGCCCTTGCATGTTACACAGACACAAAGCTTTGAGCTACACAGCAACAGCAGAGTGGGCCCATACTGGGATCTGGATAACATGCGTGACACACACTGATGACATTTATTCATCAAATCACCACCAACTCACTTTTTAAACAGCCTTTACTACAGTCTTGTGTTTTTGCCGGGAGAAGTCAGAGACATCATAAAAGAAAATTATACCTGGCTTCTTGTTAAGTCAGTCTCCAAATGCCATCATACAAAAGTAGAATGACAGTATAATCATGACCATTACAAAAGGTCCATTTCCTTCCTCCTGACTGTTAGAGGGGAGTGCTGAAAGCACGTGTATGTGCGAATGGGGGTCATCCGGGATCCATAGAACCATACTTAAATTGGTAACGTTTGGTTTATCTAATGTGTTGACGGCAAGAGTGTGTAAGACTCACGCAGTGGGGTTTACTGTTGTGTATCCAGATGGACACTCAGGGATGCAGGCACCATTGTGGATAACATATTCAAAGCAGCTGGATTCTCTGTCCTGGTTCATCTTCTTTATTTGTTGACACTGGTTATGCAGGTCCTAGATAAAACAACAAAAGCATATTTCAGAGAGTGAACACTTATTACAGCCATATGTCTGAAATAGCATGTGATAAAAACCTGGCAGAAGGAGAAGCTGACGCAGCGCCATCCTCTGAAGATGTAGTACCCGGGAGGACACTTATCCACACAAGTACTTCCATGCTGGAGGTTCCTGCAGGCCACACAGCTGCTGGAGTTACCCGGCTCCGAGCACCCACCCAGGCACTGATCGTGGCAGCACTGGCCTTGGGGAGTACATGCTCCATGTTTGCAGCTATCCAAACACACTAAAGAGAGAAGAAATAATGCAAGCATACAGATTAGATACAAATAATAAAACAATATGAAAAGACAGAAAATAATGAAGGAGAGTCACACTCATTTTCTGTTAGGTTAGGGATTACGGTGCTGTATTCTGTGATACCAAGGGTTTGTTTTTGTTTTAAAATTCAATGTCATGTGACACATACACAGCAGATGTGGTCAACATTTGTACAACTTTGTCGGGATTCATTTGACCTATTAAGAATCCATTTGCTCCCAGCGCCTAAGTGTCAGCTGTGATTGGATTAGCTGTTGGCACTGACCTGTGCTCTGTAATGATCTAATAAAGTAGCGGTTACGGCTAACTCTGTGGGCCAGGAGAGACTCATTATGTCTCACCTTTTACCAGCCAATGACCTTTTCACCAGCTCCACAGTATAACTGGCAGACACAATGGGGAATCACTACAGCATGGTTTGCCAAAGGTCAGATTTTAAAAAGAAGTTTGAGGAAGGAACTATTCAGATTTAAAGGAAAACAAAATAAGCATAATCATACTTTGTAGTTGGTGTCAACATTCTCTGGGGGTGTGAAGTAGGCACTGCTCTGTCTGAAGCTTTGTTACTCAAGTTAAAACAAAGCTCAGATTAAAGTTTAACACAATCTGACCAGAAAGAACTGACTTAGCTGGAACTACAACAGGTGAGCTGATTTTGTGCTGTTAAACAAGTCTCTTACACATAAAATTACAGTTAGAGTTACAAGCTACCTACCTAGCATTAGTCAACAGTTTTTCAGTCACACTCATCATTTTCATCAACATCAAACACCTAAACTGAACCGTGGACGCTCGTATTGAGCACAGGCTCCTTAAAATGTGTTTAAATCCATTTTGTGTTTTCAGACAATCTAAAACATTGTTTGGTAATACAATACACACATCGGCATAGTAGCTGCTGAACATTCCACCATAGAGCAACATGTAAAACACCTCCAACGTGATGTCACTTGAAAGTATTAATTATAAAAAATATCATTGCAGTTCACGCAGTAATAATTTAACTCTGTTTTTTACAGAGCTACTGTTGGTAGCTGTACAGTCTTCTATCAATACAAAAAATGCAGAGCCCTGCCCCCTCAGCCCTCCCCTTCTGTCTGTCTGCTGCCTGTGTACATCACATTATTTCAAACACAGCACTCCAGCTCCGGATCCAGTCCAGAATGTTACAGCAGCCGCAGATCCACCCTCAGCTTCAGCCAATGTGTTTGCTGCTGGGGGAGGCAGCCATTCAATGGTCTTTTCCATGTTGGGAGGAGAGACTCCTAAGGTTAACCCTGGCCTTGCTGGGGCAGACGCAGCCGAGGAGCTGCGTGTACCAGAGGACAGATTTACTCTTCAGCCTTGACTGAACTGGCTAAAATGGGAGTGGGGCCAACAGTGACGTATAAAACTAAGAAATTAGCTTCATAAATTCAAGATCAATTCAACAAAGAAAAACAAATTCATCGGCGTGATATTCATTTGGAGTTTGCCGATTAATCAACCACAATTTAACTTTACAGTAATATTACCAAAAGTGTAGATCACTGCAAGTTACAGTTTTGTGGTTTATTTCCACATTTATTTTTAATGTCTTATAATGTAATAACGAACAACCAAATAAATTGTAAGTGTGTGAGCTATTGTGTCCAAGTAATGGCCCTTGGGACCAATAAAGTTTGTCTAAGTCCAAGTCTATTTACAGTCTCTTTGTGTTACCAATAGCAAATTTGAGTACAATATCAAACACAAATGTGCGTTACTGCCTGGATGCCAGGGCTCTAGTACACATGCTTTAGCGAGCTCCCTGATTCATTCATGCCCTCCTACTGCATGTCCTCCTCTAGCCTTGTCTGCCACAGCCTGCCCTGCACAACTATCTATTGCTCTATCTGCCTGCCTTTCTAGGCCACTCAACCCCTCCCACTTTCATTCACACAACGCCTTGTTTTGTTTTCATGCTTAGTGGCTGAGGGTGGAGGGAAGCATGATTTCACTACGACTTGAATAACAAAAGGAGGAGGTGGTAACATCACAGAGAGCGCCGCACGCATTAACATGAGAAGACACACGTGAACCTTGCTTCATTCAGTCATTTTTATGTTTGGTACATACACACAAGACCAAAGACACAAAAACACACAGTTCCAGTAAGGCCTTTTAATACAAATGCTGATCAAAGGTGCGTAGTGTTTACCTTTCATTTGACCATGGCAGTAAAGGCTGCTTAGTCCCCAGGGAAGACACATGAGAGAAACAAAGCAGCCAATAGTGTGCAGCCACACACGACAACACTTCCTGCTCTTAACACATAAAACCTCCCCTTTAATTGGCAGTGTTGTCTACAGGCGAAGTGCTGGGAACAATAACAAACACGTTTTTACCCTAGAGCCATTTACTTAGGAGAACACATGCACACACGTTTCCACACACAGAGCTGCTAGGTTCACGTTTACTATATTTGGCCACTGTGGGAGTCCTAAGCTTCAAAAGCCTGCTATAAATGCGTCGAGAGATCTGATGTAAGACACTTGCCTGGAGAGAGTACAGCAGAGGAAGGGGGAAAGGAGGGAATGTAAACAAAAACACTGATAGCTGAAAGGGAGCAGATAATATCGTTTCCACAAGTGTCACTGTGCAACAACTTCATTTAAAAGACAATCAAAGTAAAACTCTTTAAACATATTGTGAGCAGTTGACAAAGTTTTATTCTGCTTGTAGTGCACATTGCAAACAGCTCCAGCAACACTAACATTTGAGAGAAGACTGAAATATGAGCAATAAACCAATACAAGAATTACGTGCATTTCAGAACATGTCGGCAGAGGTCTGCAGGTACAGCAAGAATTTTCTGTAAAAAAAAAAATTATTTTATTCTTTGGATAGGGTATTCTATTATCTAAATAATTATAACCTTTGTGATTTGATAATTACACCAACATAAACTGCTATTTAGATTCAATTGCATATATTGTACATCATACACAGACTACTATATAGAGACTACGTCAACTCTATTTTCATATTTCTGCCAAGCTGTCACCAAGACAGTAACACCTGCACAAATGCCTCATATCAAAGTCTGTTCAAGTTAAGAGTCAATGTTTGGATAAGACATTTGTGTGAGTTCAATCGGTCTCCAGCTGAGTAGGTTTGTGACTCATCGGAGCACCACATACAGTTATCACTGGGTCAACGTGACCTTAGCAGCACTATATACACTGCAGGTGTACCAGATGATGCTTAACAATCAAAGTCCAAACAAAATGTATTAAACTTTACCAGGGAGCTGCAGAGTAGAAATAAAAAACTGAAATAAAAACATCCCTTTTTTCATTAAACTGCTCGTACACACAATCCCTCACATCTGTATACTTGTCACAACCTGTGCAGCTGTTTCCTTATATAAACAGTGGCACTGAAGTATTTCTCCAATTAGTAAAAGAAAGCAGTAGACAACACCAAGAGGCTGCAGTGTATACACTAAATACTGATCTTATAACCAACTGTCATTATCCTTTCAAGACTTTACAATTTATGTCATCAACCTCAGACAAATTACACTGACACCACAACAAGCCAAGTTGGTCATATAAATAGAGCAAATGCCTGAACCGC
>KN469900.1:148390-166844 GCA_000787095.1 Periophthalmodon schlosseri
ATAATAATTAATATTATAAAAATTGTGATACACATTGTTTGCCATTTGCCCACCACTATTTGATGTAGATGTGCAAAGATGTTTATATGCGTCATTCATTATGACTAGACAAGAAAGAGAAACATACATCTCTCACTTGAAAGAAAGAGCAAAAGAACGGTATGAACCACAAAGAGTATATCAGTAAGGTCGGTGTGTTGCTGTAATGTGACATTTTAGTCATGTAATGCCATTGAAAACAACTATGTATGTTTAAAATAACAAAATTAACAATGTGGAAATGGTGAATACATTGATGATGGAGGGCAAAAAATGCAGGAGAACAGGAAAGGAAGACTTTATTAACAAAAATAATCTCGGCCTCTTTGTACTTTCAATTGTGTGAGTTGATGAATGGTGCAGACAGTGATTTGACATCTTTAACTAGACAGCCCTAAGTGCAGTTTTATGGATTATAGCAGTCCTGCAGATAAATACTTTGTTTCATCTATAGGTAATCTAATCAGTGGTGCTGAGTGACAGCCCAGTCATGACTAAGGTGTTTTAAAACCTCCCCTTTTGCACCGATGGTCCATTATCTGCTCATATCCAGAGACCAGACGGGACACAGAAACGTCCGATATCGCTGTCCTTCGCTGACACACAATGTTAATGAAAGCAGTTATTACTGTCTATTCACTTCTATCATCCATGGTTTAATACTTTACATACAATATTTAATGCATTGCCTATTGTGTGACTTGTTAAACTTTTTTAGTGCAAATGTGATAATTTGTTTTAAAATTCAGATTAAGGTTAAGTGTCAGAGAGAACTTCTTGAAAGAGCTGGAGCAGATCAAGAATCTGTGAGATGGGAGAAGAACTGTACAAAAGTCAAAGAGAAAACTTAAGAGCCTTATGACTGAGCACAAATCCAGTGAGTTGGTAAAAGAGAGGATGGTGCTCACAGAGGATCAAAAATTAAACAGTTTTGCCAGTGAAGAAATCTGAAATGCTTAAGGGCAAATCAGAAATCAAGGCCAATGTGGAGAAAATATAACAAAGACAAAACAGACGTGGCATCTACAGTGGGAGGAGAAATAACCTCGGCCTGGAAGGAATTTGAGGAGGTCACGGGCAAACTTCAAGAAGACAAAAAAGCATTGATGCAGAAAACTCCTGAAAAGCTGCAGGCACTAGTGCAGATAAACTGAAATTTTCATAATTTGTGATGACATCATCATAAAAACTGAAAGACAAGCTACAAGGGAGCAATTCAAAAACTATTGCTGGGCATGCAGATTTCTGATACACAACAAATAACGGAGCAGATGAATGAAGAAGTATCTAGGAGATCCAGAGAGAGGCCTAACGGAGAGAGCCTACCTCATACAAGAGTTACAATATCTGATTTCTGATGGAGAAGTCATCCCTCTTGAAGGAGTGTGAATGTGCTACAGTGCTACAGATCACCAGATTTACTAGATTAGCCAGATGAGAATTTTTATACATTTTCACATTTGAAATAAAAGTATGAGCTATAAAAGAGATAAAGTCACAGCTTCATTATCTGTACTCACACTAGCGTGTTGTAGCAGGCTGGCCATAGTGGAGAATATCACTGAGCTACAGAGTGGATGGCTGCAGTGCAGATGCTCGCTGCCCTATTTCATATTCAAAACATCACACTACAGCTCAGATACACACACAGGAACAAAGGCACACTTGTGCACTGCATGCTTTTACACAGCCAGCTATAAACTAACTAACTTCAATAAACAGTCAAGATGATACACTATTTCATTTACTTATCCAAATCCTAAAATGACTACATTGAAAAAAATGTATGGGAAAATGTATCAATCATTTATCCAATAACTAAAAAATGGCATTTCAAATCTGGATAGAGGTGTATTAAACACATTAAACATTTTAACATAATGCATTGATAAAATGAACAGAAGCATCAGTGTTGTTCACTGCCAGTGCCATACTTAGGACTTTTGGGAATGTAACAATTAACAGCATGACAACTGGAGTAAAATACATACATATGTACATTCAGTTAATGTAGTCAGTTACTATTTAAAACAATTTAACAGCATTATTTTATAAATACAGTTGTCATAATAAATAAATTAAAAGTTAGATAAAACATAAAACCAAACATAGATGAGGTTTTGTAGTAGCCAGATTAAATACATACGTTTCTATATTTTACATATTAAGGCAGGAGCCCATAACCTTTATTTAAAGATCATGCATGACTGTTTGAACCATTAGAAGTGAAAATGACAATTGGCAGGTTATACTGAAGTGCAAAAAGAATAACATATCTCACTTAAGTCATGCAGAACTTTAATAATTTGTGTTAAAATATCTTTCACAATGAACACAGACACTGACGCATAATCACTTTAATGCAAGATCAGGGAAACATGGTGTGGACCCAATTCTAAAGCATATATCTCCTACTACGACTTCAACTATGACTACAGGACAGTGCCAATAATCTTTTTTTTTTGTTCAAATTGCAGTTTGTCCAAAAACCTTAAGACATATTCAAAAATAGCCTTTCCTTTGTTTTTCTTGTATTTTGTTGTAATATAAATGAGTGTCTTCGGAACCTGAGAGACAAGTAGTGCAGAGGTTAACAAAGCGAGCAGGTGAGCCATCGATCAGAGTCTAGACTGAGAATGAGCCACACTCACTCAGAGAGTTTACTTGATTAATTATACATTTTGTTCACTGAATGTGGCGTTTGTGGCTGGGAGGAGCTGCACCAAGTCAACAAATTCTCTGACTTCCACCATTTTAAATCAAAACACCCAACAACACATAACGAGAAATGTAACTGATCAATCGCAATGAAAAGCTGTAAATAAAAAGGTATAAAATAAAAGCATTGATTCCGCAGGCTATTCATGGATTTCAATCTCCTGTTACATTTTAAGGACTTTTTCCCATTAAAAAGATATATGTTTTTGTAAATTGTTGACTGGCAGCTGTCCCAATTTTTAATAATTCTTAAACTCATAGATGTGTTGAGGTTTTTTGAAAAATTTCAAGGATCTGTCATTGTTCAAGATGCCCTGGTTCAAATCACATTCTCGCAGCACAAACAAAGAATCAATGCAGTTGTTTGGAGGACGGCCAATGAAAAGTGTGAAGGACTGTGGTCATGGACAGTAACCCCATTACCAAGACAACAGTGTGGATGGGTTGGGCGGTGTGTCTCATTCTGCTCTCCATCACTCATTCATTCACTCTGATCATCGCAAAGCCCCTCCCCCACAACCGTTTTGCCCCATGCTACAGAAAATCACAGGGGGTCTGCTTAAACCCAGGATTAAACTGTAGTCATGTTATTCAACCCAATAAAGACTGCGGGCCAAGAACCCAGTTGTCAAACTTTTAAACTAGGGCTGTCAATTTTATCGCTATATTATCATGTTAATGCAAAGTCATTTTAACAGCGACAGTTTTTTAAAAGCAAATTAATCGCATGGTAATTCTGGCCATTAGCGCCCTCCAACTTAAGCTGAATTTGAGGAGACGGGTGAGCGATTCATACAATCTGATGGCTCAGATTCTGCAAGTTTTGGTCTTCTCCTCCGCTGTCCTGTGTGTGTGCTAACACGGAGCTGCAAAGGACAAGAGGGGTGTGTGTTTACCTCACGCACGCAGAGCAGGAGAGGAGGATCTAAGCAGTGCGTCTGTCCCGTCCTTGCTGTAAAAGTGCTGCTAAGAGTCCCCACCTTCCCCTGTCATGTCTTGATGTTAAAATCCTGGAGCACATTTGCAAAATGCACAGTGTGTCCTCTCATGTCGTCGTAAATATCCAAAACAATAGCCTTCTAAAAGTACAACAACTTCAACAAGTTTCGCTGTTTAAGACATCAAGGCTTCATTAGTTTAACTATGACTTCCTTAGTGGCTCTTACACAATAAAAGTCTCAGAAAGAGCCTTTTTGTGAAAGTCAGACAGTGACAGAGCATATTACTGTGGGACACTTGACAGGAGTAGAGCCACAGCAAACTGCTTCACATTATTACATTTTCCAGAGCACATTTCTAGATAATATTTACACCTACAAATAAAGGTATTAGTAAAGTAAGCAATGAGAAAAGAGAAAAATGTAAAATATGTTATTAAAATTAAATTAAATTAAATGTGATTAAACACAAGTTAACTCAGAAAAATCATACAATTAATTGCAATAAAAAAATGTTATCAATTGACAGCCCTATTTTAAATATATAAATGTAGATTTATATACAGAGAGCCTGAACAAGGTTTCAATTTCCTATGAATATATATATTTTTTTTAATCAAAATAATGTTTAAAAAAAGACTGTATACAGTCACAAAATTACAAAAACTCACACATTTGAAAATATAAAATGAATAAGACAAATAAATAAAAAAGTTGAAGGATAATCTGGAACACAAGGGCAGATGAATAACAGCAAGTGCAGCGAGCTCAGCAAACAGAGCAGTGTAAATGCACAGGGGAAAGGCTCAAAGGGAATAAGCATATATAAGTGTGCTGTATTGACATACATAATACATGTGCACCAGGCCACAGGACAAAGGAGAAGAAACACAACATATGCATTAGAGGAAAACAGGGCATCAGAGCAGGTGCTGTCAGCAGCCCTCAGCAGCCCAGTGCTGGACCAGTGTCACAGACACACGCCCTCACACACACACAAGCGGACACAAGTAGAACAAGTGACTGTAAAATTATCAAATTATTTTGTGTATTACATTCTGTATCTGATCCAGGAACAGGACAGCATCAGAAAGGGCAAAGATGCACAGAAAATAACTGTGACCCTTATAGGAAGTATTATTATGTAATAAAGTCATACATAGATCTAAAATATAGAACAGATCATTTTGCGTTTTATAAATTCTTCATAGTCAATTCAATTTACATAATACATACATTGCATACATATATCTTATTAAATGATTTTTGAATGGCACACTTCCAGTTAAATTGACACCAGATCAGTTAAGCACTGTTATCCAAAGACTGGCTGTAATAGTAGAGCCTACAGCTCAGATGAGCTGCATATTTGCCACAGTAACATCTCTGTATGAGAACAGGTGGCTTTATGTAGAGCTCACACATGCTTAATGATGAGATTAATGAGAAAACCTAACTAAGCAGAGAAGCGAAACACTGCAATCCTTTTTACGTGATGAAGCAACAAACAAGCTAGAACTAAGTGCCCAATGAGTTTCAATTGTGCAACGACCCTGTATTTATGTGGTCACTAAATATGTGCACCATAACAGTGTATGACAGATGTGAGGATGTGACAGGCAGCGCCCAGAGGACCAGGGAAAAGAGCCAGTGTGCTTCTGTAATAAGATTTTTAAAACTACAATGAGGGACAAATTGAATCTTGACAGGAGCAGAGTCTGGGTGGTCAAAGGGGCAGCAGTTAGCAAATGCTGGTAAACATATATTGATGATTGATGGTGCCCCTTTTGTTACCCTGACTGTTTACAACAAGTCCTGTTGAAAGCTGCCATGGAGAAAACTGATTAAAGTCAGTATGTCCAAGGTATGGTCCAGAGATTAGTAACAGCATAGGACAAGATTTCATATGGCCCACTACCACAAAATATCTTGTTCTAAACCTAGAATACACAAGCAGGGGCATGCTTTCTGCTGGTCCCAACCCCAGATGAATACCCTACCAATGCAAATCAATAGGAGCATGCACATTATACACACATTCATATTAAAGCAAATATCTGTTTCAAGATTGTTGTTTTGCCTGTTTGTTATTGCCAGAGTGAATCCTGTTGTCCTCCCATAGTCCGCCATAGTGCTATTGACACATTCATCTCTGTCAGCAGCATGCAGGAGACCAGCGCTCAGAGGCATCTGTCTCCATCTGCACATCGAGCCTACAGTCTGGACGTAAGGAGTGCCCGGCAGTTCTCCTACACTCAGACGCACTTCCCACCAAGCCAAAGGGAGAGTCAGGTTTGTCATACAAACCATCAAACAGTGCTGAGGGTCAGAGTATGAGGTAAATAACTGAGTAAGAGGCTTCAAACCATGTAGAGAAGTACCACGATTATTTAGGCTTAAGCTTCCCACTAGTTTGTTCATGTATTCATGTAAGAAATGTCAGTTAGGGAACAGTTTGGGAACACTGGGAAAAAGGCAATAAAATTTATTAGGTTCAATTTAGTCTGATACAACCAACCTGAACGAAAGCCATGGTTTAAGTCAGAACATTACATCTTTACTCAGAGACAGACCTGCAGGACAGTCTCACATGCCCCCTTATATTGTGTACTCACCAAATCTCTTAGTCTCTGATGATATCTCTGGTTTGGTGGAAATACCTCTAATGGGGTGCAGTGCACCGCTGTAAGTCGCCCTGTGCACATTTGTTACAAGCATACACATAAACCTTTGCTGCCAGACATCCTGTACAACCCCTGCTACCAATTAGCTTAGTGAAGCAGACTTTGTGAACTGCAGGGATTGGCAATGGAGGAAGATACTAGAAGATAAGAAGAATATACAATACAGTTGGCAACCTCCAGTCTCTCAATCAGAAAAATCCTTTATCAATCTTGAAAATAGACCAGATCCACTTGGGCTGAATGCAGCTTTCCCATCAATGGAGTGTGTACTAGGTCAGGAAGCTGGAGGCCTTACATGGACTGGTTTAGTTGTGTTGAGTTCAATGTCCGCTGTTCCCTCCTCGTGACTGACATGCATTAGTGGGTCACATACTTACTGTCCATACACCTCAAACACAGAGGTCAGGTTTATTGTATAACCTAAATCCTCCATTAAGATATTGGTCTATTCCTTGCACAGTTGAGCTAAAAGTGGAAAAGTGACAGCACATGACCGAGGGACCAGTCAGATGACGCATTGCCATACACACTTTTCACAGGTGCAGAGCGGCTAGTTTAAAATTACCCATCAGCCCCTTCATGATCATGTGCTTAGTGTGAGCGGGACAGAAGGGTCTGGTATGTTGGGTTGACAGCCGACAAGAGGTGCTGAGGAACTGAACTGGTTTTAAAGTTGCGACAATGCCATCACAAGGCCAAGAGCGGCAGCCCCGAGAGGAGGAACAGCCCAGGCATGCCAAATATGAGCAAGGCCGGACGTCATTCTGCCTGGCGATACGCACAGGCACATGCCCCAGACCAGCTTGCTGTACAAGCTCATGCTCTAAATTAAGGACAGCACAGGGTCCACGCTCTGTAAGACTGTAAAGTGTTGAGCTCTGTCTCCGAGCGCTGCGATTACCTCATCCATGTCTATTTCAGGCTAAATTGTGGCCTTATATAGTATGTAGTAGGTCAAAAGCTGTCACAATAAAAGGAGTAAGCACGCAAAGAAAACAAGACCAAATAGGACTAACCTAACTTTTTCCTTAGGCCCCCTTTTTATATTGTTGGAAATCTGCACTCCTAGAGGTGACACGCCTCTCATTTACACAGTTTAGCAAACACACATGTCCATTACCACATGAGGGAATGCCACGACCATACATTACACACACAATCGTGTACCAACACAAACAAAACACTGAAATTTGCACCAATAACATGTGAGCTATGGACAAACAAGTGGTGGCCAATCACATGGGAAGAAACTCCAACGCGCACCAATCACAGGCAAACACACTGCTGAGGCGGCCATCTTTAGTAACAGCAGCCAGGGCTGACAAGTTTGGTCTATCATTTTGAGGCCCAGAAATTCCTGCATGTCTGCATACCACAGCGTGGAGAGGAGAAAGAAGGGGAGAGCGAGAGCACAAAGCAAAGTAGGAAAGATGAAGGACAGGGGAAAAAACAGTTTAGGAGGGTGTACATAGGGAGGATCTTGCAGAGAAAGGTGGAGCAAAAGAGTACAAGAAAAAAGACTTAGGAGTACATTGATTCAGTTTGAGATCACTCTGTTCCAACTGTGCGAGACATCACATGAAACGACAAGACATCTAGGTCTGGACAATTATTAACCACATTCATTTCTCATGAGGACAGAGAGACCATAAAAGTAGAGCCAGTGGAGGTGAACAGGAAAAGTACATACCATAAGCATGACAGCATAGAAAATGCAGTCAATTTCTGCTCTTTTTAAGGGAGAATAGTCACACAGCAGAACCGCCCTCACTATCTGTACAGATTAATTTAGGAAAAGTACTAAACATTGGCATATTCTGCTCAAGTGAAAGTTGTTTTTATTGCAAAGTTGCAGGGGAATTTAGGTGTATTACAAGCTAGCCACACTCCATTGTAAAGCAGGTTAAAACTTCCAATGTGGATTTCTTCAGACAATGACAAACACTAGACTGTGCTGGCACCAAGGTTAACCAAACCATTAATCTCAGTTATGAGCACTTATTTGTGAATGTCACCTGTGTTTTGCAACTAAACATAACCGTTTCGATGCACCTGTTCATTTTCCACTACCACATCTGACCCACCAAAGCATTTTGAAAATAGTATTTTGACACATTTGGATGTCACATTAAACCTCATTCAAACACCCAGGACATGGTCTAGTCTATATAGTATGTCCACTTAACAACAGGAAGATGAGTAAAGATAAGTGTTTATTTTGAAATATTATACTTGTTTAGACTATTTTCTGGGCTTGAATAGGACTTCCAAGTGTGTATCTGCATTTCTCTGTGGAGCAAGAAACTACTTGTGGAAGCATTTCCCAAAATCCAAGCTCATGAAGTTCAGTCAACAGTGAAGTACGTGGAAATGCTGGGTAAGAAAAGGATTTCAAGGATGGGGAAGTCAGGCAAGGACAATCAAACTCAATTCTAGAAAACCAAAGTGCATTTCCAGAGCTCGATATTGACAACTTCCTGTTGGTTGTGGTGAAACATATGATCAACTGAGGCAGTAACAAATCTGTATTAGTTCCACTGATGACATACATATTACTTACAGCCACTGGATTTCTGTTGTAAAATTATCAAATTTCATAAAGAATTAGGAATGACATTTCTCTAATAAATACATGGGGTTCTGACACTGTTAAGCTGCTAATGAAGACAGAGTTACAATGACCATTGGGTTTGTGGTGATCCTTTTGAGGAAATGTCTAAAAAGGAAAAGTAGAATTAATATCTGCTTAGGGTTTTTAATTTGTATTGAGCACGGCACATATGCATCCTGAACTATACTGTAGTGGTAGTACTAGTCCAAAAGAGGCGATTAAGGATTCGTTGTGGGATTCGGGTGGTGAGTAGTGTAGATGTCAAAGCTGGAAGCTGGTTATTCGATCTGTTCAAAAACCTGAAAACAATCCGCCATCTCTTGACCAGAGGGAGTCTCCTGTTATTCTCCTTGCACTCTCACTATGGCACTCAGTTCAGTCATTCTCTGCTGCATGTTTTCTACCATTTTTGAACTATGACACAATCTCTTTATTTACTATATTTTACCACACGTAATATTATATCAAACACAGTGCTTCCCCCATGGGTCCAGTGATAAAGCGAGGTAGTAGGAAGTGGTTTGGACAAAGAGGGGAAGTAATGAGGAAGTCGTTAGAGGTGGTTCAGGCAGTAACAAGCCCTGGCCTGCCAGCACACTTCCATCATACATGGATTCAGCTGAGAAACACTGGGCAGATTCCTGGGACATGTAATCACACAGGAATGAGACAGTAATTAGGAAGTAATCGCGCAATATCCTCAGAAGCCCCTGTGTTCTCGCACTTATGTACTCTGCTAGAAGCGTGTGATAGAAGCAGTTAATCCATGGGAAATATTAAGTATGCAGACAACCAATTATTAATCAGATTGCAAAAATTCCACATGCGGATTGAAAACTAGTAGAAACTAGTAGAATTCACCAATTTAATATTAGCATTTACTGACTGAAATATTCAAAGAATGTCTAAAAATGTATAAGTGGGTGTGTGATCTGTGGGACTTTTGTATGCAAACAAAAATACAGTTGCCACAATAAGATAGATGCTTTTAAATGTGCTTTACTCTAAAGCTACTGTTGCATGTTTAACATATTTCTGTAGTTCACAGGCTTAGTGAGCATGCTGGTAGGGACAACACCCAAATAACTGAGGAGAAGGTTCCCCAGATCTCTTGAGAGGATAAGTTAGCACAGCCTGCACTGAAGTCACCCACAGCACGGGCAAAGGAAGCCACAGGCAAGTCTCTACACAGCACTGATGCCAGCCTATCAAAAGTTCACTCAGATATGCTAACAAAGATGGAGACCTCCAGAGGGGAAAACACTACTTCTCCATCTGTCTCAATATGGCTCTTTTATTGTCTCAAGCTGGAGTTTGGTCTCTTCCTCCCACTTCCTGCACCTTATAAGATATTTATGGTAATACAAAGACCAGAGAGTGTGCCTGTGTCAAATGAGCCACCACAAATAACTACACAAATGTACAGTAACGAAGCCTGAGAAACTCAAATTACTGTTATGAAATAACAATTACAATTGAATCTACAATGTAATGCATGTGTTATTGTTAGTCTAGATATTTTTGTGCTTTTTAAAAATTAGACTGTTGGAGCCCAGTGTAGAAGTCCTTTGTGAGTGCATGTGCCTGGAGAGGTTGTGCCAGTGCTTGGAGATGATTGGCAGGTAGAGGCATACAGGAAAAACAACAGGCCTCTGCTCCAGATGGAGCTGCAGCCGTGAGTCAGGAGAATGTACAGTATGTGCAAAGGTTACTGCTTCAGCGAGCAGCACAGGGACATTTATACAAGTGGTCCACTCCAAGAATGGACTCTCAGACTGTCATTTTTGAACACAAAAAACACAGGTTAATTCGGTTTTGATATGTCTGGTTTAGTGTTGGTTAGATGGAGACTATTAAGGAAAATTATGGGCCATGAAATAATATTTGTGATAGGACAGTTCATGACAGATCTGCTTCTAGTTCAGTTCTCATGTAAAATATTCAATCTTCATTACAACGGTTTGAAAAACACCTGCTGTGGCATGTTTGAGAAAATATTTAGGACATGAATCAGCCCCAGTGAAAAGTGAACAGAGGAGGGAGGGACAGCACTGGAGTGGAGGTACTTTTACAGGGAGAATTAAGAGGCTGGCCTAACCAAGAGCTTTTGTTTGATTGTGGGCACAGGTCATGCTTCATTGAGTGCTTCTATCCTTAATACTGTTATTCTCTTTCTTACGTCTCTTCTGGCCTGGCCACCAGCCATTTGGAGAGAAGCGCGTGTGCTTTTTGAGTATACATGCACCTGGAGTCACACTTGAAACACCCCTCCATGTTTGTTTTGCTCTGTTTGTTTTGCTATGCCCAACCTTGGCTCTTCCCCTATGAGCCTCCTCAGCTGACACTCATCTTATTTCACACTGACTGCCCAGATTCACAGTTTCTATTACCAATGCAACCTAGAAAACAAAGCAGAAAACAATATGCAATATAAGACATGTGTGACAAAATACAAATTATTATACACTTATCGGTCTAAATTTACCTAAAACAAAAGTATGCGTTTTAAAAGGACTTTTTAGAGTGTCAATAAATGATAAAAGTGCATGATATGGGTGTGTGTGTTATGAGGGCCATTTGTCTGACAAGTTAAACTGTGTGTGAATGAGCTAGAAATCTAGGGGTAATAATGGACTCAGACTTGAACAGCTACATCAAATCAATAACATCTGCAGCTTTTTACTATCTAAAAACATTGCATAAATCAAAGGTATACCGTCTAAACCAGAATTGGAGAGACTTATCGATGCGTTTGTCTGACGGCCTGATGACTGGCCTCTTCAAATGAGCAGTAAGACAGCTGTAGTACATTCAGAATGTTGCTGCTTGGGTCCTGACTAGAATCAGGAAGTACGAGCACATAAGTCCTGGCTTCCTGTGGCTCAGAGAATAGACTTTAAAGCAGCTCTGCTTGTGAACAAGTCTCTCCATGGCCTAGCACCAAAGTACATCTCCGACATGTTAGTGCCATATGAACCATCTCACACTCTGAAGACTTCAGGGACCAGGCTTCTGCTGGGTCAGCTGAGTCAGGACTAAACATGGGCAATCAGCAATCGAGTTTTATGCAGCTAAAAGCTGAAGATGTGAGACAAGCCTCTACTTTGAAAATGCTTAAATCCAGGCTCAAAACGGTTCTGTTTAGCTGTGCATTTGACTGAAAGATTTTTATTCTGCACTCTTATGATGATTATTTATGTTTTTATTTGTTTGTATTGTGATTTTAATGCATTTTTTATACTGTAAAGGACTTTGAATTACTTTGTGTATGAATTGTGCAATACAAATAGCCTTGCCTTGCCTTTTGGGGCCTTCTAGTGCACAAGTCTGGCTTTGAAAACAATCAAAGAGGCTGGGTACAGGCAGGATGAACTTTGACCAGGAAACCTTTTAGCCTTGTGCTGCTTATGTCTGTTTGTGTGTTATGAGCTGTGCTGGCGTCACTGGTGCTCAATAAATTCAGAGCAAACAACAAAGTGACTTTTGGCGTTTCCTTATCACCTTACTGTCTAGTTTTGTTGTCTTTTTGAATACAATTTTGGTTCAATGACAACACAATCTACTTGGCTAGACATGTGCAATACTGGGAAAAAACTCAGTATTTTTTATTATCTTGATGACATATTTTACAAATTGCAAAATGTTGAAGGGACTGTAAATGTAACACATAAGTGCAGAATAAATATTACTTTATACTTCTGCTCTTTTTAATGTTTAGTCTGTACTTTTTCATTTTTTTAATACTTGATTCTAATTTTGCGCTACACCAAAACAACAATTGCAATTTTATATTTTTACAACACATTTGCCACCTCATTTGCCAATACAGGACTATCATGAACACTGAAGCACAACACAGTGAGTCTAATAGTCGTCTTAGTTGTTATATGAGAGAATAAATGTGTAAACCATAAATACGCCCATGTAATCCCTCTGTCATCCAGGTATGATCCATAGCAAAAAAAAATGAAATTCTGTCAATTGGACAATGTTTTTCTTTTGCTATAAAAGTTAAATACCTCTTGACTGCACTACTGGCCCACATTATCCAGACTAAAGCTGAAACATAACCATTCAATCCGGCAACAGAGCCACTGCAAAAGCAGAGCAAACTAAACTGTCTCAATAGAACTGTCAAAACAACTGACCTAACAGACCTCATAACCCTTTGCCAGTTCTTCAGGTTATTTTGATTGCAAATGTTACAGATTTAAACATGATTCATACCACTTTTACACACATCCACACACTCACAGTTTTCCTGCTCGTAAGGAGTCTGTACAAGATCAGAGGAATGCTACGCGTCCGCCGGCTCTTACCTAGGGCAACAGTGGAACCCTGTAAAAAGCATAAAAAAAACAACCTCACAATTTCCACTCATGCATAAACTCTAATGTCCCGTCTAATGTTCCTCCACCCCGTGCAGTGGCCTGGTCTGGCATCCTCCGTAAACTCAACCATTCATTCACATAAAGCTCTAATTAAACATTTCCAGTATTTTCAGTGCTACTTTAGTTTTGTAGTAATACAGTGAAACTACTTCAACTTAAAGAAGTGGAGGAAATCAACTAACAGCTAATCCACTTATGTGTCCCAACTAATGCATCACAAACTTTAGACACGTGTACACAGTTATTACTGTATTGTTTTAGCAAGAAATCTAAACATCCTAGAATAAATAAAATCTCAGGAATGTGGTGTGCTGTTGTAATGAAGAAATATAGGGCAAACATATCAAACTGTAACAAATACAGTTAAAGCCATCTGTGAAGTGAACACATGCCCTCCCCTACAGCACTGACACAAAACTCCATTGCATCATGTTCTAGAAATGGTGCCTATCATGTGACGCAGAGTAAACGGTCGTACCTGCCGCCCCAATACCAATGGTTACCAAAATTATACCAAAATATTACCCTGCACAGCACTTCAGATATTTGAACATTGTGTCTGTGAGAAGACATCAAAAGCAATCTCATGCAGGGAAATAACTCTTTACCAATTAAAATAAAATATTTTTAAGATCATGAAAATATTGCTAAGTTTTATTGGTGATGTGCAAACAATGTTTTATTTTTCTTACAACCATCTGCATATACAGGGCCAGAAGGCTGTGAATCCCAGTTCAGCCTAAAGCACTGCTCTGTTTATTTGACACGCAATGTCTGTAAAGCCACATGTCTAAAGAGTATGTATGATGATTAGCACGCTCAATAATGTACAGTAACCTTTATATATCAGTAACACTGTAACTATCTGACACATCAGGCGAGCTGTGGGCCTATAATTACATGACACAACACTCAGGTCAATCTTTAGCAATCAGAAGGCGTGGCATTTGCACGACCTCTGGTCATTGATATTAGTCGAAGACCTCCACAACATGGAAATCATTGAGATCATTACATAAACGCTTTGTAATGAAAACATCCGTCACCTCCATTGATTTCTGCGCGAAAAATCCCTGGCGCATGTTCTCAGTGTGTACCTCAACAGACGTACATACAGCCTTATGTGTGATGAATTACAATGGATAAGAGTGTGGTGTAGCATAAACGTGTTGACTTACTTCTCTGACAGTGGTCCTGTGACCAGCACCGGCCCCGAAAATGCCCATTGATGGTGTTCTGAGGGCAGATGGTCAGGCCCTGCGCTGTCCCGGGACATACATCTCCACATTCCCTCTCGTTCTTATTTGCCACAATGTAGTTGTCTTCCATAGAGTCCAGAATCTTGGACCAGTCGAGGGTGGCCAGGTAGCACAGGTCCGCGTTCTTCTCGATCCTCACGGCTCCTCTAGTGATGTTCATGAGGCTGTGGAGACCCAGCTCCCTCATCTGCGGCATCTCGTACACCACTAGTGCGTAGTTGAAGAAGAGGTTGTTGCCGCGGATTACTGTCAGGTTTGGGAAGAGTTGCGCCAGTGTCTCAAGCCCGTAGACTCGGAACAGCAGCACGTAGTCGGTCACCACTCGGAGCTTGGGGTAGCTGAGGCCTCGGAAATCATCCGTCTTGGTGTTGAACATGAGCAGAATCTTTAGGTGACCCTCGATGATGGTGCAGTTTTCCAGCGCCTGTAGGTTTGTCACATTATTCCGGATGTCTCTACTCTGGCAGACTGAAAAATAAAACACAATAAAAATTTTAACATACTTAATACAATCATTTACCCTTGCTTGTTTTACATTTAGTTATATTACTCATATTCATGTCACTTCTGTGACAGTTTGCTCTATGACAGTTATAGCTAACAGAAACTACTGGCTTCCCTATACTATACTGAACGTCATATAGTATAGGTTCTTTAAGTGTCTTGCTCAAGAGCACAATTATTATAGCCGGTAACACCAGGATCCAAACATGCAAACTGTCCAGAAAAGGTCACTAACTAATAGGTTTTGTGTTTTTTATTTACAATATTTGATGTTTAATTTCAATCAACATTTGTATGAACAATGGGTAAACATGACAGTCAGTTTTAAGACTTGTATGACGACTAATAATAAGACTAATAAACTGAAATCATAAACATCATGCTTCATTTGTGGTAAAAACAAATGTGATTTTCATGATCTGAAGCATCAGTAGCAATAAAGTGGAGCCATTCATAAAGCATCCCCTATGTCTCTCTGCTGGTCTCCCTGCACAGACGCACAGACGCACAGACAGACACACAGACAGACACACACACAGACAGACAGACACACAGACAGACAGACACACAGACAGACAGACAGACAGAGACAGAGACAGAGACAGACACACACACACACAGCCTCGGCTTTCATTGGCTTCTCTAGCATGTCTCTGGAGAGGAAATTATTGTATGGCAGTGTCTGGCCTGAATGAAGCAGACATGAGAGGGTTAATAGAAATGAAGCCTGGAAGCAAAACGCTTATCCAAGCTCATTCATACTCTTTAGCTGCTGCATACACACAAGCCCTGTGCGTTTGGGCAGTGCCAACACTCTCACATCACAGAACTAGAGGATGCATTGGACAACAGAGATCTATTAGAGTCTAGGTGATCTTTCTTACACAAACTTTTGCTTTGAATGAAGTAAATTGTCAGTTTGTCAGTTTGATTTCACTGTTGTTCCTTTAACTGTGTGAGTCTTCAGAGATTCATCCCCATCAGGATAAATGAATGAAATATTTTAGTTGACAATATAGTTCAGTACAAATTATTGTCAAAACATAACATAAAGCCAGCAGCTGCAAAGGCAAGTGGTGTAAACAAATTCAATTTGACAGTGTGTAGGAGTAATACGAATGATTCATTAAAAGAGCTGATGAGAGACATTCACAACAAAATGAAGACATCACACATCTTGCTGGCTTTATTCAAACTTAGCATCAAGCACAAATCATTCACAGGTGTTCAATTAAAATATGTGAGTGTTTTCAGGATCTGGTGCCATCATATTGCAGGTGCAGGCTACAGATTAACTTCCCATTCTGTTAATGATTACACGCACAAACATGTCAACAAACCAGGAACAAACTCTGACCGCCTGCATATCAGTGGAATAGTTCTGCAAAGTACAATCACTACTACCATGTTTACTACTACTACTACCACTGTGGGGCAACTTAAACCAATATCCACAATACAGCCTTCTGATTGGCCACACTCCTTATACCGGTAACATTTTGAAACTTGATCCAAAAACATATTTCTTCCTGTGTAGTGTAATAACTGCAACACTACAACTCCGTCCTCCGTCCTTCCTGCCTTATCTACTGGTCACATCAAAAAGGACCACAGGCCACCGGCACAGTCAGCTGCTGCTTACCGGAGACCTGTTGTGCAATATGACAATACAACAGCTGTTACGCAACACACCAGGTTCAACATGAGCCCCACTTATCATAAAGAAATGTTAAGAATGCACTCAACTATTTCAATTTTGATCCAGACACAGACATAGGTTTATACAATGTAATATGCATTTAAATGAATCACATATTTTGTACTATGATGACAAGAGATCAAGATAAAGTGTGGGTGAGATGGGGTCATCTTCGGGTATTTTGAAAAGCAGCTGATAGGACAAATATCAGCTTAACTGCCTAAAAATCTTTTTTAGGCAATTAAATTCAATCCATGTTTTTTGTAGAAAACATTGTTCCACAAAATTTCTTACCAGCAGCTATTCACTTGGAAAATGTATTATCAATATTAACATATTACAAAAATATGCCTTTCAGTAGGCCTGTCAGGATTATAATACCGATTTATTGTAAAAAAAAAACAAAACAAAAAAAGTTTCATTCTGATATAAATTTATTGCATTTTTTATTTATTTATCTATTTATTTATTTAAGAAAAGAGGGAACCGTGGTTATCAATGAACATTTAGACACATGCAATATGCCAGTTTATAGCCTTGGGCAAATTTCCATCTGCAGACCCTCTGGCAGGTAAAACAAACACACTATTTAGGCGAACCAAGGCAAGAACAATGATTACATTGTCGTGTTAGTACAGGCATTTATCAGTAACATGTTAAATAAGCTGGAGTGGAACATTTTGAAAGGGTTTTACTAGGATAATTTTCCTTTAGGGTCATTGTGAAATTGGCATAAAAAATGTAAATATTGTCATTTATAGTATTATTTTCTGAAGCAACATATCACACTTCAAAATGTGTGCTCGCAACAGGTCTACTCTTACTTTTGATGTGCCTAGCTATATCACCAACCTAGAATGCCTGCAACTGAATTAGTACTTAAATGTATTTGACTAGCAATAATAAAGGTAGTGAAAAAAAAAAGTGAATGAGTTTGGTTGGGGCCATATTTAAAACAAGCTGAGTGGGAGAGCAACTGAGGAAGAGTGTGTGGGTAGAAAAGGGGGGCATATGAGGAGCAGGGGGGTGAAAGTGTAACCTGAGCAGCAACAGGAACGCGGGGTGACGTAAGGGACCCACAGGACGGTTGGCCATCACATGCATGAATGGAGGCCTGCTATGGACCAATGTTACATGACAGGCTTCACGTACACAGTCGCACAGGGGCAGAGGAGAGGGCACAATAGCCTTATTTACCCAACAACAGACAGGTTTGACAAAGGGCTAGTGGTGAGGTCATGCAAGGACATTTAATCAATATCAGACATTAGTTTTAGTGATTTCATGTTTATGCTATTACAGAAGATAAAAACCACTGAAAACAGAGTCAGTGTCGGAGACTTGCTGGACAATGACCGAAAGCCCTCAGTTGCGCACCCTCCTGCTGCGGACCACCCATACGCAGACAGCTTGGTGCTCTCACTGGCTGTACAGAAGCCCTTAATTACAATAACAACTCAATCAGCGCCTAATGAGCCTATGTGGGCTGGATGGGGGGGGTGAAAAAAAGGGGGAAATACCAGAGTGCAGACTAGAACGTACTGTACCATATTGTGTAGAGCCCTATATGAGAAATGTGGGCCATCCTCCCGCCTTCCCTGTCTGTTTGAC
>KN469901.1:3942-15867 GCA_000787095.1 Periophthalmodon schlosseri
TGGAGGGGGGGGGAGGGGGAGGGACAGTTAAAGGGACAGAAACCAGCGCCTCTGTGTGTGTGTCCCAAACTCACTCACAACTAGTTTGATTTTATAAAAGTCAGACCCGATTGCACCGGTGAAACTAGGATACTAGGGTATGGTTCAAAGGTGGAGTTCTATTATTAGATTTATCATTTATTTGTTCTTTGTTATTAAATAAATACATAAATAAAGGGCTCACTAATAGATTTCTATATTTTTTATTGTGTTTTTTTGGTTAAAATAACCAGTGGTGGAAGAAGTACTCAATATTGTTACTTAAATAAAAGTACCGATACTGGAGCAAAAAACAAAAACAAAAAATACAAGTAAAAGTATCACATGAAAAATAAAATCTACTGACGTAAAAAGTATTATAGTACCTGTTTAAAATGTACTTAAAGAGTAAAAAGTAAAGTGCATATTTTGAGGTCTTCTAAAGATTCAGATGTA
Source organism: Periophthalmodon schlosseri (assembly GCA_000787095.1). Taxonomy (NCBI): domain Eukaryota; kingdom Metazoa; phylum Chordata; class Actinopteri; order Gobiiformes; family Gobiidae; genus Periophthalmodon; species Periophthalmodon schlosseri. The sequence continues at coordinate 4,417 of KN469901.1, forward strand.
GTGATTTTGATAAAGATTTGAATAAATTGAATCAATGTTTTTTTTTCTATCTGTTTTTATTTGTATATTTTTGTTGCTCAAATTATGAATGTGTTCAAAATAAACCCTCAGCCTCAGCAGGTCTCAAACTATAATAAAAATACTTTTACTTTTCATTGAAGCTCTATGTGTAAATGTATATCTATATTTATATTTATTTGTATGTGTATAAAAATATGAAAAACGGTTTGCAGTGGTCCAAAGTGGTCCCTCACTTACCTTATGCAGTCTGAGCATCCTAATTATTCACCACGATGAGTTTATAAGCACTTTTCACAACTTTCAAAGACCAGTGCTGAGTTTTGTCATCATGGTAATGCTAAAAACCATCATGCTAACACGCATTTCCTGATTCTCTGGCAATAAAATGCTTTATAATTAGATGTAGACACTACACAGTGAACTTATTTTGACTTCAAGAGCTGCTTATACAATATATCTGTACTGGAGCAAGACACATTTTGCTCAAACACATGAGAAAAATCTGGTACTGGGCCTTTAAAGGGAGCTTTAAGCCATGTTATAATGTTGTTACCTCCTCAAAAACATACCTGGAGTTGTGTTTTGTTTCATTCACATATGTTTGACTAACACTTTATTATTAGTCTGTCTTTATCTCCAAAGCTCAAAATGCTCTGTTCCACCATGTGATGTCATGAAGTGGTAGTTTTCAAGTTAACAGCTCCTTTTACCCTTTTTTGTTCAGTAGAAATTGGCAATTCTAATGAAGGTGTATGGAGTTTAAAAACACAGTGGAGCACTTCCTGTATTACCACATGACATCACAAGGTGGAACAGAGTGTTTTCTGTTTGAGAAAAGAACTCAGCCTAAATATGCAGGGTTTGTATGTTAAACATGTGTGAATGAAACAAAACACAACTCCAGGTCTGTTTGTGATGAGGAAACAGCATTAGAACAGAGATCAGAGAATAGTGTGACATGGCCCTTTAACTTCTCTTCATTGCACTGTGACAAAGAGCTGATTTTGAAACCTAATAATCAGAAGATCTTGGAGACAAAAGCACCACATGATCTGCTTGCTCTCCTCATACAGATACATTTATTCTCATGACGTCTGTCTTGACTGTAATTTCTGGTTTGTGTCTATTTCAAACCCTTTTCTGATCGTTCTGCTCATTGTTTCCTATGGCGACCATTCTGAGCTCTGTTATTTCTACGGGGACGAGTCAGATCCCTTTTGTTTTCTTTAGAGATGATCCCACACAGGCTTCAGTTCTGTAAAGACTTAAATTACAATCTCACATTTAGACTTTCGGAGGAGATGCTTGTCAGACTGTTACGAGGCATATTTTGTCGGCCATTTTGAACAAGCTTTTTGCTCCACTCACTTTAACTACACCTACTTCTATTCATTCATTATCTCCAAACTTTTTATATGACATTACAATCCTTGTTTTTGGGTTGCTAAAGTTGAATCAAATTTTGTAAGGTTCTGAGGGTCGACAATAATATAAGAAGGAGACTATTTTTTAGAGTATCCGATTTTTCCCATGTATATGAGCAATGTGTGTCCTGTCCACGTTAGCATGCTAGTTGTTGTTATTCATTCATTCGTGGAAGGAGCCATATCATATTAAAGTTTTTGTATTTTATATTATAGTACATATACATATATTTGTCACATTACCTGCATTACATGAACAGATACAGTCTCACGGTTTCAGCTTTGTGTTATAGGCGACATTTTGAGGACTTTCCACCATTCCAAAGAGGAGATATTTTGTTTTAAATTGTTAATCGCTATGGCAACAGTCCTATTTTTCATCCTTCTGAAATCTATGGATATAATTATTTTTGTAATTATGAAGTTAAAATTGCGTTTACGTTGTATTCTACGGCACAAATGTATTTTAAATCTAGTTCCACCTCTGAGTCGTAGGTTTAGTCTGATCAGTGATTCTTGCTTGAAAAACACACTGTCTTGAAGCACGTTTCCATTGGAGCGGTTTGGCACAGGTTGGATCGGTACAGCTCAGTTTTCTACCCGTGCCAAAATGTGCCGAACCAAACCAAACCAGACCAAACTGGACCAGACCAGACCATGTCCCTCCATAGAAACGTGTGCGGAGGTTCAAGGACACACACACAGTAAGCAGCAGCCCGGCAGAGGATGTAGGAGCTAGGAGACAGGAGAAAGGAGCTAGGACACAGGAGAGAGGAGCTAGGACACAGGAGCATAGGCTGTATATAGTGGACTGAGGGAGTGGGACGTTACCCATAGCGTTCAGCTCCATTCAAATAAAGCTAATCAACGCTAGCAGTTATAGCGGCTAATCGGCAGCCAAAGTCCGTATTAGGAAATCCGAATGTGTAACCAAAGAGCCAAGCAGGAGCAAAGCTGTTGAAGGTAATGCTCCTTCTTGCCCACATCGCTGGTTTGGTGAGGGGGCGTGCGCTTAGCAACACTGTCAATCAAACGTTTTGCTAACACCAGGATCATGTAGAGCTGGTTAATACGAACATTTTAAGACCAAAATGACGAGCCTGACAGCAGCAGTTACAAAGACAGGGGCCACAGTTTTTCAATAGAAAATGAATTAGAGCCAGACTCAATGGAGCCGGAAGCGCACCCATACTCACGCCCTATTTGGTACGCAACGGCTAGCAGGTTAGCTATGGCCATCTATATATACAGTCTTTGCATAGGAGGTAGGAGCTAGGAGAGGTAGGAGACAGTAGAGGGGACATAGGAGCAAGGAGAGAGCAATAGGAGGTAGGAGATAGGACACAGGAGGTAGGAGACAGCGCACACAGAGATGCATGGGGAGCCAGAGCAGAGTTGGTGCATGGCGGTGTGGCCTTCACTGTCGACACAAAAAAACAGGAAAAACCATGATCACAATGAGCAGCCGATGGAATGGACCAGAGCCACACACAGGTATATATATGGACATGTATATATGTATATGTACAGTCAGAGTACTGCATGAGAGGTCTGAGGGCAGCATCCAAACACATGCACTGCAGACTTTTAAGATCTCAACACTGTAAATACGGGTGGACAGAATATCGACATCGGCGATGTTAGTTCTAGTTTCATATATCGAGATTACGTAGCTCAGTGTCATCAGGTGAGTCCTTTTAAATTTCATATGACACTGCATATGAAAGATTTGAATTTCAAGCCTGATTTATTCAAGTTTAAACTGCAAAATTAGGATACATTTCAATTTTTACACCAAGTTTCAGTAAGATCTAGAGAGGGAAGAGAGGAGGAAAGAGGACAGAGAGGAGACCCCCTTAAACACACACACACAGATTACAAGCTTTTTGGGGACATTACATTAACTTCCATTCATGTCCTGCAGACTGGTCCTAACCTTAACCATAGTCATTACTTGCCTAAATTAAAAAAAACTTTTAAAACAGAAGTAGTTCATTTTAAACAGTTTGCAGTGGTCCAAAGTTACTCCTTACTTATCATATGCATTCTGAACATCCTAATTATTCACCATGATGAGTTTATAAGCACTTTTCACAACTTTCCAAAAGACCAAAGCCGTCACAGTAAAGCTAACAACAACTAGTACACTAACTAGTATGCCAAAGACACATGTTTACCAAATATATGGAAATCAGTGCCTTTAAAATAAACCCTAACCTATTTTAACTCAGAGCTTAACTGTAAATCATATTGTTGATCTAATAATAAAGGATGCATGTCATGGGGACCTGATTTTTGTCCCCACACTGTGCTAAATACCAGTCCACACACATACACACACACAGAGGGAAGGAGGGATCCAGGAGACAGAGGAGGTCCTGATGCAGAGGGACCCCCACACACCAGGAGACAGAGGAGGTCCTGATGCAGGGGGGACCCTCCACACATCAGGAGACAGGAGCAGAGGAGAGTCACATCATTAACTAAAGGTTTACATATGCATATGTTTATACAGAGTCCTGTGGAACTCTGCAGAAGAACAGTCCAATTCATACTTTGCAGGTGATGTCATCAACATTTCCTGGGGGCGTGATGGTTAACTGGAGGCAATGCTGTGTCTGACGCTCTGTTATTCAAGTTAGACTTTAATCTGAGCTTTGCTGAACAACAATAACTCTCAAATAACATTGAGGTCACAAGCTAGCTAGCGATAGGCAACAGTTTTTCAGTTAGTCACTCACTTTTTTGTTGAAAATCAAACTCCTAAACAGAATGAACGCTCGGATTGATCACAGGCTCCTGAAAATTTGCTGTTTAAATCCATTTTGTATTTTTTCTTGAGTTTTCAGACAATCTTTAAACCTTTTTGGCCATGTTTGCTAATGTGTCACCATGGTAACAGCTGAACATTCTGCCATAGACATACATGCCGAACACCCCCAGCGTGATGTCACTGCAAAGCATCAATATTGATGATTTTCACATTCTATAATGATGACGATGTCATACTGTCAGATGGAGGAAGTGACAGATTTCCATATTGATTACATTGCACTAAAAGGTAAATTCACAAACGTTGAACCTGATGATTTCATTGAATCACTAGACCCAATGACCCAATGACCCAATGACCGCCACCTCACTGTAAGTAAGGTCCACCCGTATTTTTAATTTTTAGAACACTGAGACTTATCATTTCAAATGTAAAAATATAAGTTTTATGCAAAGATTTTTCTCTAAGATGAACACTGAGCAGCCACATCCGCATATGCACACACAGACAGCAGCAGGCCTCCACAGATAGGGGGCACTGTACCTTCCTGTCGGGAACCTCCAGAGGTCTCCAGTTGTTGGCTCGGAGCTGGTGGAGCTCGTCAAACTTCAGGCTGATGTTCTCGATGGAAAGCTGCAGCATGTCCCAGAACCCAGCCAGGTCTGAGGCCACGGGGCGGGGGTGAACGCTGTGGTTCTGAGGGGCAGAGACAAGGCAAACTGTTTGGGAAAGGTCAAATTCTGTCCTGTCATTTAGTTTTCAATATCAGTACTTATTTTTGATTAGTATCTGAATCAATATTTTTGACAATCCCATGTTATTTCAACCAATCAAACTTATTTAAAAAACACTTTACATTCATGTGTTGATTCATTGAGACTAAAAGAAGTGTTTAAAACTCACCAGGTTCTCCTCACAGAGCTCCCTGAACTGTTGGAACTTCTGAGACATGAGGAGCTGAGCACTGCCCACCGCACTGCGCATCTTACCCAGGACTGAAGAGAAGGAGAGAGAGAGAGAAGGGAGGAGGAGAGAACACATGACAAGATGAACTTTTAGAGTAAGACCTGATGCCGAGAGCCTACGATCTTCACAGAAAATGAAAACATCAAATTAAAATATACATCTTCAGCCGATGGTTAAGTTAGTGTATTTGCTCTTTGTAGTTAAAAACACATTGGAAAACATGGCAGATAAAGACTGGGGAATAAATAAAATTCATCATAGTTTCAGTGTTATAAACATAACCTTCCTTTAGTTCAGTATAATTTTTATTAAATTACATATAAACCCCACTGCCTTTGGGTAGGGCGTTCTCTCTCAGGTCCTCCTACAGTTCATTATAATTGTTGTTTTATTAGCATAGCTGAAATGAGCCCACTGTCTTTGGGTAGGGCGTTCTCTCTCAGGTCCTTCTTTCGTTCAGTATAATTTTTATTAATGAAATATAAATTCCACTGCCTTTGGGTAGGGCGTTCTCTCTCAGGTCCTCTTATAGTTCATTATAATTGTAGAGTTATTAAATGAAAAAAACCCACTGTCTTCAGGTAGGGCGTTCTCTCTCTGGTCCTGTTCGATCTGTCTGCACCAGCCCTCCATGCGCTCGGTCTCAGCCTGGAGCAGCTTCAAGAACCAACGCCCATCTCTCTGACACACCGACCGCTGCACCGCCTACAGGACAGCACAGGGAATACACATACAACACATTTTATTTCAGGTGCCTTTCAAGATGCTCAAGGTCAAGTAGTATAAGTTTCCCCCATCAACCCAAAACATGCACAACAGGTCAAATCCTGTAGTTTAGGTAGTCCTGACGAAGACTAGCTCAAGATCTGGAGATGGGTCCCCTGAGGATTTCACCTGTTTCACCTGTTCACCTATTCTGGGTTGATGGGGGAAACTGGAGTGCCCGGGGAAACCCATGCAGGCACAGTGAGAACATGAAAACTCCACACAGACACAGGGAGACCATGCAAACTCCACACAGGAAGGCCCAGGAGTCAAACCCGGAGCTTTCTTGCTGTGAAGCATGAGTGTTTGCCACTGAGCCACCATGCTGCTGTGATTAAACATTCCTCAGATGACTGAAACAAAATAAACTGAACTGAAATTTTACTGAATATCATTTGGAATTCTGGCGATATCGACTGTGTTTGATACTCTTTTGGTCCTGGTTTGGTACTGGCTTTAGTTCTAGTTTAGTCCTCCTCTCACCTCGAGCAGGGCGGAGCTGCTATAGTCCATGTCCAGCGTATCCTCGGACACACTGTCGATCCAGGGGTCTGGAGGGGGCAGGATGGACGGGTCAAAGCCCACCTCGTCGTACTCGTCGGAGGCACAGGCGTGGTAGTGGTTCCCTGAGCCCTGGATGCTGACGGTGGAGGTGGAGGGAGGAGCGTCTCTGGACTCTCGGGAGAACTGTCTGGAAACCGGACCAGAGGATAGAACCTCCAGATCTGTGTCTGAGGTCAGGGGAGTGTCCAGTAGGTCTGCTATGTCCAGGTCAGCCTGAAAAACAAGGTCACAAAGAGAAGCCTGTGAGGAGGACATCATGGTTTTGACATGATTTTGGACACCTACGGAGAGCTACACCTACGGAGAGCTACACCTATGGAGAACTACACCTACAGAGAGCTACACCTGTGGAGAGCTACACCTATGGAGAGCTACACCTACAGAGAGCTACAGGGAGCTACACCTACGGGAAGCTACACCTACGGGGAGCTACACCCACAGGGAGCTACACCTATGGAGAGCTACACCAATGGAGAGCTACACCTACAGAGAGCTACACCTACGGGGAGCTATACCCACAGGGAGCTACACCTATGGAGAGCAACACCTACATAGAGCTACACCTACGGAGAGCTACACCTACAGGGAGCTACACCTACGGGGAGCTACACCCACATGGAGCTACACCTATGGAGAGCAACAGGGGAGCTACACTTACGGAGAGCTACAGTTCACAGTTTATGTCAAAATGTGTACTTCTTGCAGTACATGTTTACAAAAATAAGCATTTTTACTTTTTACAATATGGTTTTGTGAATGAAAACTCTTGCAATGGAAAGTACTAGAGGTAAATCAGTAATTACTACGAACACTGTTTCTAATTGCTTGATTAAAAGTTGACTGTTGTATATCACAAAGTACAAACATGAGACAAGCCCTGTACAGTCCGTACCTGCACTGCTGCGGTCACACTGTTGGAGCGCTGGAACCGGCGGTACCTGACCAGCAGAGGGAGCAATAGGTCAATACAAAACAACAGCATGGAAATGTAACAGCAAAATGATCCACAGACATTACACCAGAGTTTGAGTAGCTCCTGTCTGAACACACTAGCGTCATGTGGCATAGATCCGCACGCACAAGGATAACACAGATACAAGACAACCGCTGACTACAGGAAGTGCCCAATCCGCTCACAGCTCAAGTCACTGTCACTATACAGAACATTATCCACCATAGTGTGAGATGGCCTCCCGTCCTCCTATATCCCTGTGTGTCAGATGCCCTCCCATCCCCCTATTTATGGGTTTCAGCTTCATGTTACAGGTGACATTTTGAGGACTTTTCACCATTCAAAAATTCATTCAAAAATTTTTGCTATGGCAACAGTCCTAGTTTTGAATCATTCTGTGAATGATTTGTTCACTGACAAGGGCAATAAAACAATTGATTCTGATCCTCTTATATATCCCTGTGTATCAGATGCTCTCCGTTCCTCCTGTATCCCTGTGCGTGAAATGCCCAGCCATCCTCCTATCCCTGTGTGTCAGATGTCCTCCCATCCTCTCATATCCATGCAGATGTTATGGTGTAGTTGGATAAATATAGTGAGATAATGGACCAAATTCTACAATAAGAACATCCAGAGATAATTATCCACCAGTCTGCTGATTTCACGGCTGTTAAGATTCGTTGTCGTTACACGCTTTGTATTAAAGATAGCTGGATGTTCTAAAGACAGAGAGGACAGAGAGAGGGAGGGAGAGAGAGAGAGGAGAAAAGAGAGAGAGAAGGCGTCCGAGCTCACAGCTGAGTGGGCGGATTGTGACCCATTACTTGGCAACAGGAAGTGAGTCAGAAAGAGCCGTTTCTGTGCATCATCGATGACAAAGAGAAACAAGTCTACACCTCGACCAGCGACCTTCCCCGAGGAGGGCGCCACGGCAACCACTACCCAGCGCCACGGCAACCACAACAGGGCGTCAGGACAAGCACAACCCAGTGCCACAGCAACCAAGACCCAGTGCCGCGGCAACCACAACCCAGTGCCATGACAACCACAGTCCAGCGCCACGACAACCACGACAACCACGACAACCACGACAACCACGACAACCACGACAACCACGACAACCACGACAACCATGACAACCACGACCCAGCGCCACGGCAACTCCAACCCAGCACCACAGCAACCAGAGTCTAGCGCCATAGCAATGACAACCCAGTGCCATGACAGCCACAGCCCAGCGCCACGACAACCACAGCCCAGCGCCACGACAACCACAGCCCAGCGCCACGGTAACCACGACCCAGCGCCACAGCAACCAGAGCCTAGCACCATAGCAACCACAACCCAGCGCCACGATAACCACAGCCCAGCGCCACGGTAACCACGACCCAGCACCACAGCAAACACGAGCCAGGAGGAGGGCTCTTGGTAACCACGACTTACTGTAGTCAGGAAGTTTATAAGGCCTAGACCGCGCTCCAAGTGTATTTGGCCTTATGCACCACTAAATCGCCACATTTTGGATGTGTTTTTAGGCGGCCTGAGGCGCAACATGGAGCAGCACACTGAGCTCACGGAAATTTCACGAAATAGGATCCAACCTATTTTTTGATAGCTGACGTGAGCGTAGGACGCGTATCCAGTTCATGCATTTGTTGTTGTATTTGTGCGATTCCCACCAGCAGCACACATTCCCACCACCAGCACACATTCCCGGGGCAGTTATGTCGCCTCGTTTGAAGGAGCCATGGTCACAAGCACAAAGTCAGTTTGTACTTTCAAATGTACTTCAGAAAACCTCACGTTTGCTACAAGAGGCTGTACACTGCGTCCTGTCTGAAGGCTTTCCCAATGACAAACCAGAGCCAGTGCTGCAGACGTGACAGTATTTCACAGTGTTTTAGCCTCACCCTCGGTCGTCCTCCACCTGCACCCCCACAGAGGTGAACTTGGACGGATCATCTGGGTCTGGGATGTCGTCTGGCCCATCCACCTGCAAAACACAACATGTACTCACTGACAAGGACTAAGAATCTAAAAGTCATTTGAGGTTAACATAGACTTTATTGACTCCTGCATCTGACCCATCCTTTAATGCTACTGGGGTTAAACCTGTGAGGAGCAGTGGACCAGATCTGAGCTAGGATCCGATATTAGCTGGATTTTGGATTTTGCCTTTTGTGCATGTTTTAGGTAGATGAAGGAAAACGGAGTGACCAAAAGTGCCATGTTTCTCCATTCAGATGACACACTGTAGATAGAACAGCTGGGATTTAGCTGACATGTGGGTGGCACAGTGGCTGAGCACACATGTTTCACAGCAAGAAGGTTCCTGGTTCTACTCCAGGGCCTTTCTGTGTGGAGTTTGCATGTTCTCCCTGTGTCCGGAAACATGCACAATAGGTCAAATCCTCCAGCTAAGGTAGTCCTGACCAAGACTAGCTCAAGATCTGGAGATGGGACCTGGCCATCGTACTAGAGCATTGAATAGGCTGCCATAGAAGCGCTGACGGATGGGTCAAATGCAGAGAAATGAAAGATCGATAACGTGTACCTTAACCTGCTTATCAACTTGTGTGACTGGTGTGGCACTCAAATGATCACACTTGCAGTATCCAAAAATCTCAAAAATGTAAAAAACTATGAATATACGTATCATGATACTAAATGTGATGATACAGTATTCACTTTGGTTGTTGTAAATTATTTTGAGACAGCGTTACAATGTTGTTTCATATTAACTTTGGACAAGTACTGGTTTAATAAATAATGTTGTTAAAATGTATTTGAAATTCACAAACCTGTATCCCAATGGAGAGACACTTCCCCTTCCTCAGAGCATCCTTCCTGTAGTCGTCCGGCTCGTCCACCATGGATCCTCTGCTGATGACCGCAGGGCCGTGGGTCTGGAGGCCATGATGAGAGCCGTGAGAGTGAGTCGAGTGGACGGGGCCGTGGGAGAGAGGGGCGGAGATATGGGAGCCGTGAGAGTGAGGGGCGGAGCTATGTGAGCTGTGAGAGTGGTGTGATTGGCCAGACTGTTGATGGTGGGAGGAGATATGTTGCAGATGGGAGGAGCCGTGTTGTTGATGGGAAGAGCCGTGTTGGTGGTGGACGTGGCCATGAGACAGGTGGGGTCCGAGGGGCGGGTGGGGCTGGTGGGTTGGGTGTATGGGGTGGGACTGGTGGGACTGGAGGGGTTGGTGGGACTGGAGGGGTTGGTGGGACTGGAGGGGTTGGTGGGACTGGAGGGGTTGGTGGGACTGGAGGGGTTGGTGGGACTGGAGGGGTTGGTGGGACTGGAGGGGTTGGTGGGACTGGAGGGGTTGGTGGGACTGGAGGGGTTGGTGGGACTGGAGGGGTTGGTGGGACTGGAGGGGTTGGTGGGACTGTGTTGACTGGCCGGACCATGCACCTGAGGAAAACAGAACGCACAGTAAAGGTACATACATGGATTAGGTGTCAGTCGCCCTCTGCTGGTAACCGTAGGTAGTGAAGGATTTCGAAATCGCACTTAATCATACACCATTATTTACAGACGATGAAAACAAGGTCACGTAGGACAAGGATAAGGACACGACATTATTCAAACCCTGGTGGAGGTGACAGTGACACTTGTATTATGTTTTATGGGCTTGTCCAAGCCTCTCAAAGCACTACAGTAGTTATTATTCATTCAGTGCTGGTAAGATACTATTGCAGCCACAGCTGCCCTGGGGTAGACTGACAGAAGCGAGGCTGCCAATCTGCACCACCACCCACGCTTGCACACACACACACACACACACACCACTTTCATAACAGACAGTGTGGGTGAAGTGTGTTGCCTAAGAGGGTCTGTGCTCAGGTCTCTGCACTGGCTCCTGTGGCTCAGAGAATAGACTTTAAAGCAGCTCTGCTTGTTACAAGTCTCTCCATGGCCTAACACCAAAGTACATCTCCCACATGTTAGGGCCATATGAACCATCTCGCACTCTGAGGACCTC
>JACM01047076.1:0-24789 GCA_000787095.1 Periophthalmodon schlosseri
CCAACCAGGAAGTAAAACAATAAACTAACAAAAAACAACAAAAAAATACCAAAACAAAACTATAGGCTTTTTTTTTAGTAAAATCTTAATTATAGTGATGTTAACTATGTATTGGTGAAATGTGTAACCTGTCATATGCACTTTAGCAGGATCTCATTGAGAGGCTCGGTATGTAATCCGCCCATGACTGCATTCTTACGGCGCCCCCTACATTTGCATAAAGAGCGGAGGAGTCTGAGCGACGCCGAGAACCATGAATATTGATCAGACCGGTCGGAAAAGACGGATTAAAACGCCACGGGCAAAATACACGCACATGTACAGAGTATTTTTACAAGAACTATTTTTACAACAAGCTGACAGAAGACAGTGAATCACGGGCCGATCGGGTCGCTCTCTGACTCTGACGGATGGATCCTATTGAATATTTGTGGAGGAAATCTTTATATTTTACACGGCAGAAATGTGCAGGAGTTTGGGACGTTTTTGTCAAAATGAAATTTCAAAATAGTCCAGAAGGAGGTATGTAAGGGTTGACAGGAGTAACGGTAATGGTCAGTGGTCCCATTTTTATATAGCGCTTTTCCACCTTCAAAGCACTCAAAGGGTTAACACTGAAGGCGAGGCGGGTTAAGTGGCTTGCCCAAGGACACAGCAACAGTATTCATTTTTTGAGGGCGGGGGTCGAATCGCCAACCTTTACATCAGTGGACAAACACTCTCCCAACTGAGCTACTTTCGCGGAGTGGTTAAAGTTGCTTCAAATGACAAAAAAGAGAAATAAGAGAAAAAATATATGCTACTGACCTTATTTGGCCCCGCCCACTTTTGGAAAAATAATTAAAACAAACAAACATGTAAATGAAAATCTGTTGCTTGCTACGTTGAAATGCTGCTCCGAAGTCGCCTGAGCAGCCAGTCCTTTCCGCGTTCCGTTAGAGTTCAGAAGGTTCTGGAATCGGACCAAAGAGCGTCCGATTCCAGAAAAAAATACAAAAATACAAAAATTGATTTGTGTAAAATGTTCCAAGTTCACACGCAGCAACAAGTCAACACTGCACCGATTCTCTGGGAGGCTTTAAAACTTCTCTGGAGTCCCTGTAGAACTTGTTTTCATGTCAAGATCAGAAGCCCCACGTAAAATGGCGCCCACGGCAACATCCGGAATAAGGTGAATACGGCGCGTTGATCTTGCTGATAACCTCAAACAACAATTTATAGAACTGGACAAACCGACTGATCAAAACACAATGACGTAAAAAGATCATATGTTTTTATTTGGCAACATTTTCCAGTTTGCATCAAGTTTGACTCAGCAGTAGTAGCAGTAATAGGACAGAAGTTAATGGTCAGTGCTTCTTGGAGTTGACAAAAAAAAAAAATCTGCTGCCTGCTACGGGGAAATGCTGCTCCGATGTTGCCAGAGCAGCCACATCTACTTTCTGTAAGAAGGGTCTGGAATCAGCCCATAGAGCCTGAAAACCCTCCGTCCTAACTTGGTACGGTCCAACCACAGTCGCTAATTTGCATCTCGGTCCTTTGCGTTATTCTGTCCCTTTTTCTACGTGTAAGCCGCCATGTTTGTTTTGACACGAATGGACTAGCGATGTGACGTTTGTGAACGAGTCGGCTCTTTTGAACGGTTCCTTGCTGTGAACGGTTGGAACGGATCTCATTTTTTAAAAGAGCCGAATCTTTTTCTTTCTAGTTTGTATGCATTTTTATACTGATTGACACTGAACCGACACAAGAACCAGCACGGAAGCAGAGCAGGCGACACGAGTGAGAGATTTGTGCCCCAAAAAACCATATTTGGTGTCATAATCACAGTTAGCATGTGTAATTTCAAAGTTTAGACACACTCCCACTCTGAGTTTGAACCATTTTAAACATATTTTAGCTTAGTTTGTAGATAAAATGAGTTCTCGCATCGTCTTTTGAACGGCTCTTTGAAACGAACAGCTCCAAACAATTCGTATCTCATAAAAAAGACGAAAGTCCCGTCACTAGAACAGACCGTGCATCTCTCTGATTGGTTAATCCGCCTGTCAATCACGCTCATCTGAAATCGGGGAGACTGTATAGCGCAGGGCTGTTCAGCTGTGCAGTTCGGAACAGGAAGTCAACGGAAATGTTTCTATTATTAAGCCATTTTAGAGCCAGAACAAAAAAAAAAAAAAACCCCGCAAAAAAAACATAAAACATTATATACATGCAACTATATAACAAAAACATAACGAGTGATGTGTATGTATGTAGCATTTGTTTCCATGTTGGTCGCGTGCACATCGTCACATGACTTTACGCCCTTCAAATGGACTCAGAGGTCGTTCTTTCGCAGTCCGGATGTCCACACTATTCCCTACGGGGGGCGCTATTTAGCGGTCACGCCAATTTTAGTGCTGTCCGAAAGACCAAGGAGCGAAAAAGTAGCGCGCTTAAAATTTTCCACAATGAACCTTGAAAAGTAGTGAACACTGGCGGTCACTAAACGGGTCAACATAGACCACAATGCATTGCGAGGGTCGGAAAAACAACAGCGGACAGCGACAGGTCTTTAACTGGACACAAGACGACTGAATGAAGCAGATAGAAGCGCTGGTTTATCACACTGTTGATCCTGATTATGAATAAAACACTCTTATATAAACCGTTGCTGTTCGGACACAGAGTTTTGAAAGTTCTGAATGGACGTTTTCGCTGGTTGATAGCTGCATATGTTTGTTGATGAGGGAATTTCAGGGTAAAAAAACTAAAGTTGAGCTAAATACCTTCTGTAAATTCTGCTCTCTGTTGCCTCTCATCCGTTCTTTCTTTCTTTCTTCGAACTGCCTCCTCTGTCTCCAGCTCCTCTGATCTTTTGTGCAAATATTCCGCTTCCCTCCTCCGCTTTTTGTCTGGATTTTGGCCGTACTTTTACATATTTTTGATTTTACATTCTCAGTCACAGCTGGAGATTTGGGAGTTCTTCTCTTTGCTCGGTCATGTGGAGCTTTGATCTGTCGTTTTTCCACATTTTATTATTCTGTTGTACAAAAAGTGTTGTGTATGAAACATGCACAAGTCCAACATGTTTCACTGATGTGTATTTATGAGTGTTGCTACTGTCTGAACAGCTTGGGCTTAATAGCTGAATGAATGGAAATGCATTCGTCTTGAAATAGGAAAAAAATGAAATCATTATAAAACCATTTGAACATATAAAAAAGTTAGTGAATAATTATTAAAAAAATATATGTTTGAATATTTATTACAATATTGCAGTATTATTTATTACATTTGCCATATGTAGTTTAGTTAATTGTTAGTTCATAAAAATGTACCTGCGTAAACCCAAGAGATACTTCAAGAGCAGTAAGTTGTTCCAGGGCCAGTTCAGAAATATATTCAAAAGATTCAAAGGTAAATATTTAGCTGTAGAGCATTAGCCCCTATCGTGTCACAAATGTATGCTTTTAAACTCACGGAGTCACAAAAACAAACCACTACACTTTCAAATATCAGACTGCAGAAAAAAAGTACTTTTCTGGTGTTAGAAAAGGTCTTCAGCCCCAAAGGCCCCAAAAATAGACTAAACAGAAGCATGTTTTTCATTTTACTTGTGTTTATTGCACTGAAAAACATGTATCCTCACTGTGACCGGGCTTGCTTCTCCACAAACCTGACTCTTATTTTACCTGGAGGAGGGCCTCGTCCTGCTTGTTTCCGTGGAAATATTTTTCCACGGGCTATAATCGTCCACAGTAATTGTCTACACTACTTATCCATCTCCATGGAGAATGTTCTTAACTGGTTTTAACCTTCATTTCATCATGTTGGCGATGTGCCGCCTTTTGAACTTATACAGCGTCGCTAAGTAATTACTAATGCTTTATAAAGCCATTACGTGTATTAAGTTTTACTAAAAAAAGTTTTGCCCTTCCACAGAGCAAAATGCATGCCCATAAATAAATACATCACATTAAAATAAAAAGTAAAATTGACATCACACTGCAACATAAACAACATAATTATACTGTATCCTCGTGTAAAATGACTACTACTACTACTACTACTACTACTACTACTACTACTACTAATTTTCCCATCATTCGTTGTCAAGCTAACCCTCTTACCACTGCATCCACCCACCCACTAAAAATCACATTCAACTGACAGTGCTGAGCTGGTGTGGAGCCAAGGCTAGAGTGAGTAACAAGTGCATAGCAAGAAATCCTTACAAAATAAAATGAATAAATAAAAGTAAAATAAATACATACATAAAAATAATAAAAAAAATAAAATAAAATAAATAAAAATAAATAAATAAACAAATACATAAAAATAAAACAAATAAAAAATATATAAGTCTGGTATATTTTTTTTTTTCACTGTGCGCACATAAGCTCTAAGCAGTAACAATACGAGACGTTGAGTACTGCTTTTAGAATGTCTTATTTTCCCTCCTCCTTCTAGCCACGTGACCAACGGCAAGGCTCCCCTCCTCTCTCCTCCTCTCTCCTCCTCTCTCCTCTGCCCGCTCGGCACACTCCGTGGATATGTCGGGCTAAAGGACGCAGGAGAGGAGGAGGAGAGGAGACGAGGAAAGGAAGCGAGGAAAGGAGACAAGGAAAGGAGGGATATTTTGAAGGAGGGATGTTCTCCGTTTCGCTCAAGTGCCGATTAGGGGTCATCCGCCGCAAAATCAAAGGTAGTGTGAATGTTTGGGGCAGTGGCTAAAACTGGGAACTTTTGTATGTTTTTGTAGTGGGAGTTATTTGTGATATTTTTTATTTTGAAAAAGCTGGAAAAATTGCATTGCTGAAATGACTTGAGATCGATTTATTTTATTTTATTTTTTATTTACAAAGTGGAAAAATTTGGTGGATTTTAAAGTGCAATTTTGGCATGCAATTTGTAGACCAGTTTGCTAGGATAAAAATGTTAAGCTAGACTGTAAGATTTTTTAAAACAGGTAAAATATTGGAGCTGCATAATTCTAGTTTATTTCAGATGTCAACTTTAACTCTAAATACATCCATTTTGGCTGTTCACTTGGCTGCGTTCACCAGTCCTGGTTTGGTCTTGGTTTAGTCCTTGTGAAGACTTGGTTTAGTCCTGGTCTAGTCTTGGTCTAGTCTTGGTCTAGTCCTGGTTCAGTCCCAGTTTAGTCCCAATACAGTGTGTGCAAGTAAGTTTATGTGAGTTTTCTAAGTTAGTGGTCTTTTAATTCTTACATATTTATATTAAAAGATAGTACTTTGAACAGCACAAATACTACTTCTACATTCACAGGTGACCCTTTTGTTTGTTGAAAGAGGCCGAGTAAAGGGAAGCTGCTGGTTTTATTTTGTTAACGCGCAAACACTGGGCGACAGTAGCTCAGTTGGTTGCGTTCGCCTCTGATCCGAAGGTTGGCGGTGCGAAACCCGCTCTCGATACAAACATCACCGGTAGAGCGGTCCACCTCCCGTAGATGAATACTGCCATTGTGTCCTTGGGCAAGACACTTAACCCACATTGCCCCCAGTGTCTGCGTACATCGGTGTGTGGATGTGCGTGTGAATGGGCGAGCGGAGGTAGTATTTTGAGCGCTGTGAATACTTGTACTTTCACTTTGCTTATTGTATTGTAGTATTTTGCATGTCGTTGCTTGGAGGCCACAGTCCTATGGCTCCGTTGGGTTTGCCTTAGTTCTTCACTGCTCCTGTTTTGAAAAAGTTCTGTCACGCTGTTTACAACCTTTGGCGTTTTGCGCTTTCAAACGAGTATTTTCTTCTTCTGTATTGAGAAAGAAGAATGATTTTGGTGCCATTCTCGCATTGGGACATTGGACCACGAATATAACCTGTGAATTCTGTACAGAGTCATGGTCATGGTTGTCATGGTTTTGAAATTCCGCTTTTTAACCCAATTCTCCAAGTGTTTGTGTCGGTCCTATTGTAATTCCTTGGCTGACTTTCCATTGCTGTTAAAGTTGCACTATGTAACTTATCTGTTTTGGGTTCTGCTACCGGCTTGTCTCCATGGAGATGTAATTGCTTTGCAGTGAATGTTCCACTATATAGCACTGAAATTATACTAGGCAAAACAATGAAATATCCACTAGAAAAGTTACAGAGTGCACCTTTTATTAGATATATTTTGATTTGAATTGTTAATCACTATGACAAAAACTCCTGGATATCTTGCGTTTATTCAATTAAAAGTGTTTTTACAGCAAAAAACAAGCAAATACCAAAACCTTGAAATGCCCCATGCCTGTCTCCGTGGGGATAAATAGGGCCAAATTGTTAATCGCTACGGCAACGGTCTCAGTGCGTCTCAATCTTTTTGAAACTCAGTATTATCTCGCATTTACTCAAACAACCAAACCCTGAAAGTGGGATTGCCTCTCCACAGCCCGCTTGTCTCCATGGAGATAGATGAGTTTAATGCCATACTGTAGCGCATTCCAGGAAAAGCAATAACGCAATACGTAACCAGAAAAGTCACACAGTACGGCTTTAAAATGACCACATTTGTTACTATGATATGTGCTTAGTTTGCATCTGTAATGAGCCGTACAAGTTATTAATTCAAACTTTTACGGCTTAAATCTTATCATATAGCCAAAAAATAACCAAAAATCTCCCAGCAGTGCAAAGAAAAAGTACATACGATACTTACTGACGCCAAAAAATACTGTTCCAACTTTCATATACTGAACGATATTGTAATTATTGTGCCAAACAACCGAACCCTGAAATACACGCTTTGCCTCTCCACAAATCTGACCCGTAACTTGGACTGGTGCCATTCACTGCTAGAGTTTAATGCCATAGCGTAGAGCGTTCCCGGAAAAGTGAATTCACCTTTTGGATATTTCACGGCAAAGTAAAACGTAATCATCCTCACATTCTCGAATCTGAAAACCACCATTTGTCTTATCCTTCGCACTGCGTGGCTGATTGTGGCTGGATTTTGAATCGCACGAGCTCAAGACTATAAATAGATTCCCGAGTGTTAAGACAGTGTCAAAAGTGTCTCGTTTTTGTCATTCATTTACACATTAGAACCAGCCAGAAGGCCTAACCACATGACACCTCACCTTTAAGGGCGTCAGGTACTCAGTTTAGCAACAACATGCTCAAAGTGAAAGCGCTAAGAGAGAGAACTAATGTGATTTTAGTAAGTTTGTAGTGAAAATGAACATTTATTATTCAAAATCTTAGGCTGTACTTAAAAATTTTTTGCCTGAGATGTGGAAATTATCTCTCTGTTAACAGCTCAAGCTAAGATAAGCGGCTAACGCTAGCAACTTTAAACAGCAACGGTTTATTTAAGAGATAAACCAACCCTTCTATCTGCTTCATTCAGTCAATTTGGAGCGGAGTCATTGGCGTGACCCCTAAATAGTGCCCCCTGTAGGGAATAGTGTGGCCATTCGGACACAACGTTTGCCTCGTCTTTCACATTTTGGTGAAGTTTATAATTTGACTTCCTGGTTGAACACGGGCAGCAGATATATATGTACAGAGCTAATTCCAGAACGGTTACCTATAGCAACAATAAGGTTAACATGGTGCAGAACTTGACGTAAGTGCTCAATAAGTATAATTATACTTTTCAGAACATCGTTATTAAAAGTGGAGATTTTTTTTTTTTTAACTTTTAAAGGGCCCATATTAGGCTGTTTCTGATCTATGTTATAATGTTGTTTCCTCATCACAAACAGACCTGGAGTAGTGGTTTTTTTCATTCACACATGTTAAACACACAAACCCTGCATTTAGTTCTTCTCTCAAGCTGAAAACACTCTGTTCCACCTTGTGATGTCATGTGGGAATACAGGAAGTGCTCCATTGTGTTTTTAAACTCCATACACCTTCACTAGAATCAGTTGGAGGAACAGAGCATTTTGAGCTTTGGAGATGTAGACAGACTAATAATAAAGAGTTACTCAAACATGTGTGAATGAAACAAAACACAACTCCAGGTATGTTTATGAGGAGGTAACAGCGTTAGAACATGGCTTAAAGCTCACAAGAGTCAATTTTGTGTAATATAGGACCTTTAATATGCCCGTTTTAGACATTATTCTGGCTTGTTCAACTCTTTTTGGACACTTAATATTTCACTTTGGCTGAAATATTGTGAATTCAAATCTAGACTTCCAGTTAGCACATTTTTTGAAACTTGTTTTGGTTTGATCATCTAATTCAAACGTGTATCTGAACAGGGCCACAAGTGGTCAGAACGTTTCGAACAGTTCTGATCAGTTCACACAGTTCTCCAGCTCTTTCACGGCTCTCATTCAGAATCACACGCGATCACTGAATTCACCTTGTTTTTTTCAATACTACAAATCTGTTCTGACCATAGGCTGTATATTTAAATGGACATAGCTAACCCGCTACGTTCCAAATAGGAAGTGATCATGGTCGCACTTCCAGCTCCATCGACTCTGGCTCCAAAACTGTCACCCCTCTCTCTGTAACTGCTGCTGTCAAGCTCGTCATCTTGGTCTTAAAATGTTCATATTAACCCGCTCGACATGATCCTGGTATTTTTATTTCACTGTTGTGTCCGTAACTCAAGATATGAACATTAACAACAGACAAATCAGGCGCCTTCTTTCCCCGAAGTCGCTCCCACTAACGTTAGCAACAGGTTTGATTGACAGAGTTGGACTGGCTCTTCGGTTGCTATGATACTCGTGGTCGGAATTCCTAATAAGGAACTCCAAATTGGCCCCTGTAACTTCTGTGCTATGATATCGTTGGCGGAATTCCTAATAAGGAACTCCAAATTGGCCCCTGTAACTTCTGGCCTCGATGAGCTTCATTTGACTGGAGCCGAACGCTATGGGCGACGTCACACTCACTTAGTCCACTTCTTTATACAGTCTATTGCGACGCGGTAAAGGACTGGCCCAAACTCTGTCACTTTCAGGATGGGAATTCAAACAGAACAGCAAAAAACTACAATTTGTGAGCAGCCAACATATCACAACAATGGATTTCACACACGAGTCAAACAGTCAGATGGAAAGTTCCTGTCTAATTTTACATAAAGAAAACATGGATTACAAAAGCAGTCTTGATGTATTTGCTATTCTTTCAGTTTTCTTCAGTACAAGTATAAAGTGTGACCCCCAGTGTCCCAGAGAAAGAATTCTATTTAGGATTTTGCGTGAGCTGTTTTGCGAATGTCAGATTTTCAATGGAGGAATGTGACAAAAGGATTAAAACCAATACAGAAAAGATAAAAATCTATAAAAAAAAAATACAACATTTTGCCTCAGGAATGTATTTCTGAATTAGAGACCTCACATTACTTTAGTTTACGTCACCCGGTTGCTATTGTAAATGGCCACGTTTTTATAAAGCGCTTTTTCACCTTCAAGGCGCTTTACATCAATGAACCACTCACCCATCCGCGCACCAGTGTACGCGGACACTGGGGGCGAGGTGGGTTAAGCTTCTGGCCCGGGGACACAACGGCGGCATTCATCTGCGGGAGCTGGTATCGCACCGGCAACCTGCGGGTCAGTGGATCTGCCAGTAATGTTTACGTCTGCCATTAATGTTTACGCCAAGGATTCGAACCTTCAGCGGACAAACGCTCTACCAACTGAGCTACTGTTGCCTATATTTTTGCAGATTTGACTTGTTGCTTCCTGGTTGTGATAAATTAGTACATTCCCTGCGTTGATTTAAAGGCCAGTGATTGATTTAGTGTATAAGGTTGTTTTTTCCTCGACTCCTGCATTAGATACTATGCCAACTGCTATTCTGTTAGCACAGCAAGGTAACTCTTCAAAGTACAATACGATGCTAGCTTTTCCCTTGGCTATATTTACACGTTTTCTATTTACTTTACTACGGCAACGCTCCGGGGTTAAACTTAATACATTGTTATTTCTATGGCAGAGAAGCAGTGAAGTTAAAGCAGGTTTGAAGTGGGTTTACTTTGGGTCCGACATCGTTGACAGGTAAACAAAACAGCTAATGTAGGGGGAACGCTGAGGCTGCGACGTGACTAGCTTTTCAACATGATACATAGATTTAGATACCGGTTTTGCCAAACGTAGACCAAAATTTGAACTTTTTTAAGTTTTCAGTTCCATTCAAGTTTAGTTTTTCACATTTAAAACAACTTCAGCTTCACACGAGGGTTAAGAGCAAAAGTACAGAGCTGCTGAGTGACAGTAGATCCGTTGGTACGGTGTCAAATTGACTCACAGGTTGGCAGTGTGATTCCAGCTCCCGCAGATGAATACTGTTGTTCTGTCCTTGGGCAAGACACTTAACCCACCTCGCCCCCAGTGTCTGCGTACGCTGGTGTGTGAATGTGCGGTGAATGGGTGAGTAGTTCCTTGATGTAAAGCGCTTTGAGTGACTTGAAGGTGGAAAAGCGCTATATTAAAAAATGACCATTTATTTTTTACAGTACAAGCAGAAATAACACCAAATACATAAGAAACCGTAAAATACAAAGATGTCCTGTCTAGCTAGTATCATTTGCCAGTCAAAAGTTTGGACACACGTTTTCATTTTTGTTTTTTCTTTACTTCATGACTTTTTACATCGTAGATTCTCACTGAAGGCATCAAAACTATGAATGACACATGTGGAGTGTAGTAAACAAAAAATGAAATCACTGCCTTGCGCTTTCTTGGCATTTCTTGACGCGGCACGGCTGTGAAGGGAAAACCATTTCAGGAGACTTCATCGTGAAGCTCACTGAGAGAAGGCCGAGGGTTTGCAGCGCTGTCGACAAAGCAAAGGGCGGATACTTTGAGCAGTTGAGTAAATGGTAAATGTCGCATTTTTATATAGCGCTTTTGCCACCTTCAAGTCACTCAGAGCGCTTTACACCAAGGAACCACACACTCATACACCAGCGTACGCAGACACTGGGGGCGAGGCGGGTTATGGCTCTTGCCCAAGGACACAACGGCAGTACGTCTTGCCCAAGGACACAACGGCAGTATTCATCTGATGAGAGGTTGTGTGTCTTAGCTTGACTGGTAGCGCACGGCATTAGAATCTCGTACAATAATTGTGATTATTGTAGTAAGCAGATTAGAGGAGATGGCTTGTTTTTAAAGTTTCCGAAAAATTATGTTTCATCTACTTTACCAGCAAATAAATCCTGTGTATATGAGGACACAGATGTTACAATGTGGATGTGGTTTGGTCCTCAGGGAAATCTAACAGGAGACCCGTGATCTGAACATTTTGTGTGTGTGTGTGTGTGTGTGTGTGTGTGTGTGTGTGAGCTTCTCCTTAAGATTAATAACATAAAATGGCAATGCTAAGCTCTTACTTCCCTTACTACCATTTTGTTGCTATTTGTAAGAGGAACATTATATCAAGAGTGTTCTGAAATTCAATAAACTCCATGCACAGCCAAACGCTAGCTAGCTCACTGGGTCTCAGAGCTATCAGTCACTTTTATTAAAACACAAAACAAACAACCTATTAAAATTCGAATTAATTAAAATAAAGCCTATCCAATTATTTTTATATGTAGAATACTTCAGTTTCTGGTGTTGTTTTAATAATTATTATGCCTCAAAATGAGCATTTTATTTTTATTGTAGAATACTTCAGTTTCTGGTGTTGTTTTAATAATTATTATGCCTCAAAATGAGCATTAGCGTTAGCACTGAGACACAAACAAACACAAACATCTCTCTCATTCATTTTATTTGTGTAGTTTTTATCATGTTGTCAGTGACCTCCACCCGCAGCTCCCTGTTCGCTGCCTGATCTTTAAATATTTATTCCTTTTAGCGTGACTCGGCTGAAACCGCATACAGATACAAGTGGACAGGAAGTAGTGACGCTAACAGTGAGGCTGCCGGGAGCTGTTGTGCACAGAGCAAATTGTTCCACTTGTTTAAAGGGCCGGTACGTGATTCCAAACCATGAGTCAGGAGCATGTTTAACTTTGAACTTTTAGCTCCGCCCACTAAGTCCATTCTGACGCTGTTATATTGCACCACGGCACAGAAACAACTGTCTGGGATAGTATCATGCTGTTGTTTGCTTACAGCGCTTGAACCTTTGTTTCCCATGATTCTTAGTAACAATGAGCCTGATTGGATGTTCAAAGGTGACCCAGTCAGTAGTTTCTGTATTAGTTATTATCCAAAAAATTGCTGCGTCGAAGGAATAGCTTATAGTTTATAGTCTATTTTTTTCTTATTTAGCAGCTTTTCCCAAACTATGCATGGTATAAAGGGCATTTATCATCACAAGAATAAATTAAAATCAGGTACAGCCCATTTAAGTGTCTAACATATTTTTAGCCGCCCCTTCTACTTTCCATCAGAACAGAGAGGGCTCTCAAACCGGGCCCTCGAACCAGACTCAGAGCAAACAGCGATCCAATCACAGCTGTTTATTTTTAGCAGAAGACATTTCCTCTCAAATATTATTGTAACATTCAGAATGAAATCTCTGACTTCTCTCACCTCAGTGTTTGATCCATTGATTCTGCTGAAGTCCAGAAGGCACAGTGCATGTCTGTGATTGGCTATAGCATCTTTAAAGAACACACGCAGTATTATGCAGAACTTTTTGACCTTTTAACTATGTTCTATTGTTCTCCCCTCACACACACTTGGAGTTGTATTTTGTTTTCACACTTTCATTAACCTATGAATCCGAATTCATCTTCTCTGAGGACTTAAAAATGCTTTGTTTGCATTTTTCCTGTTTAGTTGCGTCACAGATAAAACTCTGGACTTCTCCTGCGCAGTTTTTAAGCCCATAAACCTCCAACCGACTTATTTTGTGGTCAAACTGTCTTCACAGTGAACGCATGGCTCTATTAGCTTAGCATTTATGGGAATAAGGACATGCTGTTGCTGACAGCAGAGGGCGCTCCAGGGCCAAAATGCCTCATTGGATATGCAGGTGTAGTTTGTAAAGGGTGTTTTCCAGATGTAGACAAAATTTTAAGTTATGAAATGTGTAATACATATCCCAAGGTGACCAAAAGCATGTTTATTAGAGATTTATAAGATAGTTAAAGCCACAAGAACGCGTCATATGTGTTGTTTAAAGTACAGGTAAAGTCTGTGATGGCTGGTATATTTTAGCATTCAATTCACATTTTCATGTTTTTCTAATTCTGACTTGGTTTGGTGGGATAGTACCTGTGGCCAATATTTATCATAGGTTTAGTACATCAGTGGCAGCTTCAGTTTGTGGAAAAAAAAGGAGAAAAATAAGAAAATCTGTTGAAGGAACTTCTCATTTTTATTAGTCTAATCCTATAATTGTCCACACGTTTTGGCCCTTGTTAACATGATGGTCGCTATGCAACAGTTACAGAATTACCGCTATATATGTCACATGACCCTGCTCCTGTTTGAACTGTGGCTGTTGCTCAGAGCGCGTTCACACCTGCTAGTTTGGTTAAGTGGGTCGACTGGGGACTAAAATTGAAACATTGTTGCAGTTTTCATTTGGTGTGGTTCATGGTCTCACCAAACTTCATCTCAAACAAACAGAACCAAGAGAAAATAAAGTATACAACTCACCTGAGGTGGAGCTGCATCTCAAGTCGTGCAGGAAACATTAACAAAAAAAGAAACCGCGTTCGCCCAGGAAAGTCCCTACCTCATCTGTTACTTGTCAACAAAAGTTAAGCTGCATCAGATTTTAGCAATGTTTCGACTTTGCATTTGGATTTTACAAATATATCGAACATACGTGCTCCACACTGGGTCGTTGAGCGAAGCTGATGTGACGTTGGAGCAGGAGAAAGTTTACACGGCGCCTGTAGTTATGACAACTTTATTGCCACTGTTCAGATAATGCAGACGCAGATCGAGACACGACTCTACAGGCCGTGAGCACAAACCGGAATAAATACGTGTACATGTTGTGAGGATTAGCCGTAAAATCCTTCTTTGTCGCCTTCGCGTAAACCCCGTCTAAAACTCCCTCCCCTCCCGCCCCCATCCCTGTACCTGGCTGCAGAGGCAGTGGTGGTCGTTTGTTATTACATTGGGGGCGCACGGGGCGGGTGGGGACGCTGGCTTTAGTGGTCCC
The DNA here is from genome assembly GCA_000787095.1 of Periophthalmodon schlosseri. NCBI lineage: Eukaryota > Metazoa > Chordata > Actinopteri > Gobiiformes > Gobiidae > Periophthalmodon > Periophthalmodon schlosseri. The sequence continues at coordinate 14,034 of JACM01047076.1, forward strand.
CCTGCTGCATACTGATATGGAAATCAATCTAACTGACTCTAACCAACTCTCCCAGGACAAACACGCGTGGACCACAGTCCCGAGTTAGGCAAGATGGCACTAGCATGACCTCGACAGATTCAATGCATGTGCTTATAGAGAGGTGGGCGGGGAGACAACATTATGCTCAAAGGTCCAATATGTAACTTCTTTGGTGGAGGGTCTGCTGCTTTCTGGTCTCCCCGGAGATGTTATTTCTGTGCATGGAATGGCGCACGGTATGGCATAAAACGTATACACCTCCACGGAGAGAAGCAGGTGACACTCCACTGACAGCCGTAAAAACATCTATAATTCAATAAATGCGGGATAGATATGATTAAAGCCGTAATATGGAAAATTCCAGGCACAGCAATAACACGAAATCAAGCCGCTGGACCCTCAACGGGAGAAGTTACATAGTGCGCCAAGTACTGTAAAATGATATTACTCAAGTGGAAGTAAAAGTGCTGGAGGGAGCACGCTTCCAGTGTAAACAACTCCTGCATTCTAAAGGCTGGTACCCTTCCATAAGTTAGCGCTGATGTTTTTCCAATAAGAGAGTTAGCGTTAGGCCGCAAACATCGCAAACTATAAAAAACAGGGCTGTTTTGGCAACTGACAAGCACCCGACCGCACGTGAGTAACACCAGAGCCTTCTCATGAAACATTACTGCAGAATGTACAATGTAGAATTGTTTAGCCTGGGTATCAATGTAGCGATTAGCACAAAAAAAACAAAAAAAAACAACATAAATGCTAACAACCATGTAAATAAAATGTCTTAAATATAATTTTATACTGGTATATACTGTGTATAGTCTAATATATATTTCATAATTCTGTTTTATTTCACCACAAATCCTACTTACATGAGTGAACATCAGGATTCCTAATTGAGCTGCAAAACATTTCAGAATTCTACGGTGGAATTTGTAGTTTAAAAGCGCTCTCACACCTGTCAGTCTGGTTACCTGGTTCGATTGGGGGCTAAAGTTGAAACGTTTTTGCAGTTTTTATTTGGTGCGGATCACGTTCTCGCCACACTTCAGCTCAAACGAACCAACAAAGAAACCGCGTTCGCCCTTTGGCCAGAAGAAAGTCCCTACCTCATCTGTTACTTGTCAACAAAAGTTAAGATGCGTCAGATTTTGGCGACGTTTGGATTTCGCATTTGGATTTTACAAATCAAAACAAAAACAACAAAAGCGCTCCACACTGGGTCACTGAGGAGAAAGTTACTTCAGAGGATGCGACGGCTGCATGGTACGAGCGGCAGAACAAAACACACAGTTATGATGAGTTTATTACCACTGTCTGGGTTTATAAGGACACGGTTCAAGGTGATACAGACTGTACATTATACGAGAATAAATACATTATTTTACTTTACGAGCTCGTGTAACTGATTAGCCTGTCAACTACGCTGTTTTTTGTCATCGGTCCAAGAAACTGTGATATTTTTATCTGGTTATATGAAATAACTGCAATCTCTAAGTTCCTCCTCACTATATGTCTATTTCTCCCGTTTTGAAGGTCATTCTGGGGTTTATTTTGTTCATGCTCAGCGCGCTACGGAGGCTCGTTTGGATCAAAAAGTTCATGTTGGGCCACTGACATCACAAGCGAACTGCACTGGAGTCCACTCAGAACTGTACTTCCACCTCCAGACCCAGACTTTATGGGCGTTACCTTAAGAAATATACACTTAAGCACTGTTTACAATGAGTGTATTTTTGCTCATTACTACATTTTGAAAACATTCCGCCGTCAAAATCGTGCTTACCTGTCGTAGTTTACCGCACAGACAGCAGACACTATAATCCCACTAAAGCAAAAGTCACGGTGACATTGACGGCAGCATAATAAGTGCTTGTAAAAGACGGAGACATGAAGAACAGGAGAACGTGACAAATATTCATGGTCTTTGAGAGAAATCCCGCAGACACGTTAGACACAGTGAAAAGACAGAGGACGCAGAGGGGACAGAGAGGACAGAGAGGACAGAGGGGACAGAGGGGACAGAGAGGACAGAGGGGACAGGGAGGACAGAGAGGACAGAGAGGACAGAGGGGACAGGGAATACAGCCCCACTCAGATACTTAACACGGGAAAGAATGTGGACCAGTGTTTTTCAATCACTGCAAACATTTCTGGTTAAAAAGATTCCACAGTAAACACACATGGAAATATGACCACAACTTAGAAGAAATATGTTGCAGATGTTTTCTTCGCCTTAAATAAATGCGTCTGTGAGTTAAAGTTAAACTACACAAAAACTAAATCAGACCCGTTTTGTTGCCACCGGAGATTTTTGCATATTTTCACAAAATTAGATTTTTTTCTTCTAAATTTCTCAGACAAATACCACGACCGTGAACTAAGAGTACGCCGTAGGTATTTGACCGCAAACCAATCAGTGCTCAGCAGCGCACAGCTGTTCACGCGCAACACAAAGATCACAGCAACTGTGAGAAGGTGGTGGACATTTGCAGACAAAAAGCTGTAATCACCACCACCACACGGCTGTATGTTTATAGATTAGTTTAACATTTCCTGAAATTACATTGTATGTCTTTCTTTGGTGTTGGTTATTATCTTAATAAAGTTGTTGTGAAAGACGGATACAGTGTAGAGATATAAAAAAAAAACAACTTGGCACACAGTAAGTGTAAAATGAAGTTGCAAAATTTCAACTGCCCAACTTTATACCGTGCTCCACAGAACACATCTTCACTCATGGTTTGGGAGCACAGCAAAAGTTGAATTACAGGTGGGCGGGGTTTGAGTAAGAGAATATTTCCAGATGTGCTATTGGCTGATACCAGAGGAAATGTTACGCATTGTGATCGCTGTCCACTTTTCGCCTCAAAAAGTGTCCGAGAAAAGTTACCAAAAAACCTGTGAGAAATACGAGTGGCAATAAATCTGTTTATTCCCTGATAAATGTAGATGACGTCAGCAGAAAACAAGCTCCTCCCTCAGTGGAGATCTATCAGCTACACCGCTCACAGTGGCCTCTGCTATTTCCAGTAGTTGGTGACATCACACAGAACTGCCCTGATTACAGCTTTAGGACTAAACGCCTACAGAGTTTAGGCGTTTAGTCTCATTTTAAACAGAAATTGGACTTTTCTTAAAGACACACCAATACCTCAAGGTGTTTCCCAGGACACTGGTTGAAAATCAGTGATATGGTATGACGTGGTTTTATTTGTACAGGGGAAGTAACAATACATTAACCAAGACAAAAGTCATGGGAGAGATGCTGGTGCAGGTTATAGCATGAATGAAAATATACACCTGTCGTCCCTGAGCAGGTTGGTGGAAGTCCTGAAAATATGGATTCAGTGACCAAAAAAGTGACCAAAAATAAATTAAACAGATATTACCCCTCCCACTCCCCAGCAAGGCTCTAAATATGCACACACACACACACACACACACACACACACGTACACACACACGTACACACATTCTACTGATCATTCAAATCACATTCATCCCTGCTGTGTACAAACTTATTTAGAGAACAGCCATTTCTTTGTCAGACGTGCAAACATTTGAAAACCTGCAGGTTAGAATCTCTGTTGGCAAATGTTTCCAATGACTCACTGCAGCAGAGGAAAAAAACCGAGCAGTGCTGTAAATATGGCAAAAATTTCAATCCCACTCTAATGTTGTGCCTTAATGATGAATTCAAGTCATTTAAAGGTGAATTATGCAACTTTTCTGGTGGGGAGTCTGCCACGTTCTTGTCTCCATTAAGTTTTATGTTTTGCCAGGCACATTCCACAGTATGGTATTTCATTTATATTTATACTTAGCTTGTATTCATTCAGTTACAGGCTGTGAAAAAAGCCATGTCTAACTGTGAACGGAATCGCCTCTCCGCAGATCGGACCGGTAACTTGGCCTGAAGTCATCGCCTGCTTGTCTCCATGGAGATAGTTAAGTTGATACTTTGGAAAATTCCGGGCAAAGCAATAACATCTCCACCAGAAAAGTCGCAAAGAGCACAGTTTGAACGGAAGTAGATTCTGGCAGAGTAGCAGAGTGGTTAGCCCTTTCACATTCTTTTAGAAACGTAGTTGTGGGTCGTCATTTTCGCTCTCGCATGCTTGTCTCCATGGAGATGTTATGGCGTGGCCTGGAATGTTCCGCAATATGCGTAAACTTAACTATCTTTCTTACATGTGTTATTATTACTCAAGAATACGCATGCACTTTGAGTGGGAGAGGGGCCGTCTCTCCACAGATCTGACCGGTAACTGTGTCTGAAACCGTCGCCTGCTTGTCTCCAGGGAGATAGTTTAATGCCGTACTGCGGAACATTCCAGATAAAGCAAATGGCCAACCCTTCACCGGAAAAGTTAGATAGCGCATCTTTAATGGTGGCGTTGGTGGATATTGTACAGCTAATACTATATAACCTTCTAAGTACAGATCCAAGTGCTGTACTTTGTGAATACTTTGACGTTATATATTTTCCGACACTGATCTCCGGCCTCTGTATAACTTGAATCTTCCTTAAGACAAACACAATCTTTCCAAACAGACATAACACAATATATAAAGTCCTGTCAACTCATTTTATCCAATCTCGCCAACAGACCACCTCCAAAGCACAGAGGACATGTCGGCGTTATATCCGCCTCCTCTGACACGAGCGCTGAGCCATTACCCACAACGCAGCGGGAGATTTATACACGTTTCAAATGCCCGGGCCTTACGCGGAGATCCAGGTGCACGGGCAGATAACAGTCAGCGGTGACAACAACAGCTGCTCCCGTCATTCGAAACCGATGTGTCGTCTGCAGCGTTTGGAGGAGGAATGAAACTACAAGATGTTTTATAGTGTCATAAGAAAACATAACAATATTTAAAGGTGCACCGTGTCACTTTTCTGGCGGCGTCCGGAACCTGTCTGTGTCATTGGGCAAATTGGGTTTTTTCAGTTTCATTTTCCTCTCCAGACCCTGTTATCGAATGTCACTGGCTCTGTCCCCGGCCAGTCTGGGAGATTTTTATAGCCGTAAAAACACAAACGGACCCAGGCATCTTAATGGCATAGGCAGTTTATTTTTGTATCGTCCCGAAAACCTTGAAATGAGGATAACAAAAGAAGAAGAAAATATATTTACACCACCAGGCAAAAGTTTGGACATGCCCTCTCATTCAATGTTCTTTTTTTTCTTTATTTTTACTACTTTCTACATTTTATAAACACACAAAAGACATCAAATATATGAAGTGAGATAAACGGAATTATTTAGCAAAGAAAAAATGTTTAATAACTACTTTTTTAATATGTATTTCAAAGTAGCCACCCTTTGCTTTGTCGAAAAATATTTAGTAAAGCCAATTTTTTTTCTATACTATGTTCATAATTCTATATATCTTGCTTCATATATTTGATTGTCTTGTATCTAAAATGTAGAAAGTAGTAAACATAAAGAAAAGTAGTTACTCTGAACATAGTTGAGCCAGAACTCCTGCAGACCTCTGAGTTTTGGACGGTAGTTTAGTTTTGACTTTGCGGATGTCGCCTCCCCTGAGTAACAGAAGGCGTCCTGTTTACTCCTCCGTCTGTAACGCAATTTACAACCACGACGCTTCTCTTTCCCCACAGAAAAACAGTGTGATTTAAGCCCCATGTTTGAGCATCTGCTGTAGGAACATGCCTCGATGCGTTTCGTGTGTCAGTGTGATTTGGGGATTTGAGACATAAAGTTGGACCGGTTACATTTTATTGTTCATGTTGTTTCTTTAAAATCCAACAAGTGCTCCTCAGTCATAAATACATAAATACATAAAGAAAGAAATGAATGAATAAATAATAAACAAAAATAAACAAAAACATGAATAAATAAATAAACAATAAAATAAATGAATAAATAAATAAATGCATAAATAAATAAAAACATAAATAAATAAATAAAAATCAAATAAATGAATAAATAAATACATAAAGAAAGAAAGAAACATGAATAAATAAATAAATACATAAATGAACAAAAACATGAAACATGAATAATAAATAAATACATAAATGAACAAAAACATGAATAAATAAATAAACAAACAAATAAATGCATAAATAAATAAATACATAAACAAACAAACAAATGAATAAATAAATACATAAATAAATAAAAAAACAAATAAATGAATAACTACATTAATTTAAAAAATGCATAAATAAAGAAAGAAACAAATAAGCTAATTTGCACCATCAGCCCCTTTGACCACCACCAACACAATATGGGTGAAGTGCTTTGCCTCAGGACACATATGAAACATATGGCTGTACCAGTAGAAATGTGTTTAGCAGCACACATCATCTCACCTGTTTTAGTTCTAAGACAGCTCTTTCTGGTCAGATTGTATTAAATTAAAGCTCAAATTGCGAGCTTCAGACAGACCAGTGCCTCCAGTTATCATCACGCCCCCCGGGGAATGCTGATGACACCACCTGGAAAGTATCAATAAAGCACCAATTTTCTTGTAACGTTCTTTTGACACACGCTAGCTCAAAACTCTACAACCTGCGCATTACCTCGTCTCCCTCTAACCCGCTCTGCTCCTGGGGAATAAAAACGCGATTCCTCTTCCAATTCTAACCGTGTGCTCAGCGAATACCTTTATACGTGTTACTTTGTGTGGAAATCCCCCGGAGAAGCTTCTGTTGCAGGAATCAATGGGGCAGAGTGTTTGGGAGAGATAAGGAAGCTCCACGTAGAGCTAATGGCTAAAGGTGCTATGCGGCTACCGAGCACTTTGCTAGCTCACTGTGTTGTTGTTTGTTGGGGGTTATCTACAGGGGGTTTGCAGGGAACACGGATTACATCATATCTGAATGTCATTAAAGAGGGTTTTAAGCACTGCATGCGGGTCGTAGAAGAAAAGATGGCCTCTTGAGTTAGCAGTTTGCATTAGCGCTGCATAGCTCAAGGCCTGTATTGTCTTACTCACATTGTCGCTTATAATTGATTTACCAACTATGCAGAATAAACAGAATCAGTTTGCAGTGGTAGGTAAGTTATTCCCGTTAGACCGGAGCAGAGTTTTGCTGTCACGGTAAAAGCTAACAACAACTAGCATGCTAACAGTACACCTGATTATATTCCTGACAATAAAACGTTTTGTATGTGCGCAGCGGACTTATTTTGACCTCAAGAGCTGCTTATACAATATATCTGTACTGGATCAAGACACATTTTGCTCAAACAGGTACAGGGATTTTTTTTGTTATTATCTTGTATGAACATTGCTACAGATCAGAAACAATTGAATATAAAAAAAAAGAAAAAAAGGGAGGAAAGACAAGCTAGCTTAAAATGTACTTAAAATAATATTATTTTACCTAATTAAAATAACTTAAACACGTAAAAGGGAGCAGATTGCTTTCTGAACATGTTGATTCCTCACTGACGCGGTCGGTCGGACATTTTGAAATCTCAGACACTCACAGAATGCAACATGACCAAAATATGTGAACGAAATATGAACCAAACACAACCTTACACCACGCAGTCAAACTTGACAGAACACAAAATGTAGCTTTAGCACATCCCAGACTGTGGAGCTGTGGAGAATCAGAGCATTAGAAACCCCCACTCACTGTGCCCTGTGGTGCTAAAGAGCGCTCCGACTTCTTTTTAACATCATTCCAGTTCAATTACATTTGTGTGTGGCTCATACAAGGCAGTGTGGGCTCCAGTCTGTTCAAACTTTGGACTACACTTTGCACTGGCTGTAAGATATTGTTTTGTATTTTAATGCCGCAGTTTCTGTAATATCACTCATTCCTGGGAGACCGTTTTCTCTCTCGACGCCTTTACGCAAGGCAAGAAAATGATAAAACTAAACGATCCGAAATGAAAATATACGTGAAAAATGTGAGGAAAATGAAGTTCGGCTCTTTTGAACCTTTCCTTTACGTGAACGGTTTGAATCAGATCTAATTTCTGAAAAGAGCTGAATCTTTTTCTTTCTAATTTTTTATGTATTTTTGCAAGAATCAGCACATAAGCAGAGTATGTAACATGAGTGAGAGCTTTGTGCACAAAAAACATATTTAACATCATAATAACAGTTAATTTAGACTGTATATATAAATGGACATAGCTAACCCGCTAGCCGTTGCTGTAGCCGTTTATTTTGCTATTGTGTCCGTAACTGAATATATGAACATTTATAACAGACAAATCAGGAGCCGTGGTCATTTGCTGTAGCCGTTATTTTGCTATTGTGTCCGTAACTGAATATATGAACATTTATAACAGACAAATCAGGAGCCGTGGTCATTTCTCTCTGTGATTAGTTTGTTGTTAAAATGAGTTCTCACATTGGCTTCTATCATATAAATAAATAAATATGAAAAGAGCCTGTTTTTTTAAACGACTCTTTGAAATTAATGGATCCAAAAGAGTTGGATCTCATAAAAGAGCCGAAAGTCCCATCACTAGTCCTCATATTGAGATAATAAAAGTTTTCTTACATAAAGTTTTTGATGACTTTAAAGTGGACGAACCTTGAACTGTTGGCTTCAGCGCTGGGAGCTGTCCGTGGTTCTGAATGAGACATATTTTTACAGTTTTTGTGGAGATCAACCAGGAATGACTACTACTGCTATTACTACTACTATTATTAATATTATTACTACTATTACTACTACTACTACTGCTACTCACACTACTGTATCTACCTTTCAATACACTAATACTTCAATCTCTCTTAAACTGCTCTTTGCTTGATATTTGACACCTCTTCTCTTCACACAGACCTAACACAAACTGCAGTGGACCAGCAGGACTCCACACTTGATCCTTTTGTGCAGGTGCAGACTTAAAGTGTGACTCTTCATCCCCAGGACAGGAGCAGAGCACCTGTCCCTCTGTGGTGGAGTCTGCCCTGGTGCTTTTAGCCTCTCCTTCTGAAACATGGTGGGATCCGGTTGTAAGGGACATTCTTCATGGTTCAAAATACAGCAGAGTGACTACAGTTCAGAGTCTGATTCAACAGTGGGGAGGAGAAATTACCATAGAACTGTGGATTTCAGCGCTGGGAGCTGTCCGTGGTTCTGAACAAGACATACATTATATATATTTACAATGCTTGAGGTGTTCACCACTGATCAACCCTGTTAATTCTCATATATTTTTTTATTTTTATTTTTCACAATACTTTATTACCACTACTGTAACTACTACTACTATTACTATTACTACTACTACTACTTTAACTACTACCACTACTATTACTGCTGTTACTACTACAGCAATATCTATTAATATTATTTCTACTACTACTATGAAAAGCGTTATATATCTATCTTTTCAATACACCAACACAAAACCAGCAGGACTCCACACTCAAGTGTTTTAAAGTGTGGCTCTTCCTCCTCATGACAAGAGCAGCACCTGTCCCTCTGAGGTGGAGTCTGCTCTGGTGCTTTTAGCCTCTCCTTGTGAAACATGGTCAAACGCTGGGGTCAGGGGTCAGGGTTAAAGAGGCTCTGTAGTTCATCAGTCTACAGCAGAGTGTAGTGAAGTGCAGGAAACAGTGGGCTGAACTGTGGATTTCAGCACCGGGAGCTGTCCGTGGTCCTGAACAAGGAGGAGTTTGACGGTGATCAACCATTTATTTGTCATTTATAATACTCTATTACTACTACTATTACTATTACTTCTATTACTATTACCTCTGCTACTATTACTACTACTGCTATTAGTTCTACTGCTATTCCAAAAACATTCATTTTGTCTTCTTTTTAATATTAACAACTTAAACAATACAGAACAGCTATCACTATTGCCACTACTAGAACTACTACTTCTGCTATTACTATTGTTACTACTACTATAACTACAACTACTATTACTACTACTCCTACTAATGCTGCTACTACTACTGCTACTGCTTCTACTATTTAGTGAATCTGTTCTGGTTCAGCCTGTCCTTATGAAATGCTGCTAAACACCAGGGTCTGGTTGAGAGGGAGAGTTGTGCTGGGATTAAAAAAGGCTTTATATAGATCAGTGCAAATACAGTTCAAGCCATGATTCAAAAGTAAAGTGGAAATAATGCAATGAAAGTGTGGATTTCAGCACCTGGAGCTGTCCGTGGTTCTGAACCGTAGTTTTATAGTGTTTTGGGAGTTCAGCTGGGAACACCCACCGCTGTGGCTTATTCATTTGCTCAATTGGCTGCACTGGCTTTTATTGTTGTTGGACGGTGGTGTAAATGTAAATGTGCTGTATCTGTTTGGGGCTGTTTTAAATTAACACTGTGTAACTTTTCTAGTGGGATGATGCGATTGCTTTGCCTGAAATCTTCTCTAGTATGGCTTTGAACATATCTATCTTGCATTTGTTCAATTTTGGTGTTTATATTGCTCAAAAATGTCTTGAAAAACATGCATTCTTACATTGGCAGGGTCGCCTCTCCACAGATCTGACCTTTCATTTGGCTTGATGGCATCACCTGCTTGTCTTGATGAAGATGGATGAGTTTAATGTCATACCGTGGAACATTCCAGGCCAAGCATGTCTCCGTGGTGACAAGTAGGTGGTGGACTCTCCACCAGAAAAGTTACACAGTGCACCTTAAAAAAAAAAAATGTGAATAACAGAACCGGTTTATGTTAAACAGTTTGCAGAGGTCAACTCACTTTCCTAACACATTTCGAGCGGCCTAATTATTTACGGCGATGAGTTTATAAGTGTTTTTCACA
>JACM01031984.1:0-23795 GCA_000787095.1 Periophthalmodon schlosseri
TTTTTTTTTAGAAAAGTAATACTTTATGAAAAATTTAACTCACTCATCCAAAACATCCAAAATACTGTTAAGCATTATGTTTGAATTACCAGTATGACCATGTCATAACAGTGCTCCCTTTTCTTTCAGTCACTCCAATGGCATCTAAGACTGTTAGCGTATATGTCCAAAGTCCTCCACTGGAAGAGCTTCAGCGCAATGCTACCAGGTTGACTGTCTCCTGCCTTCTGGTCGGCTGCTCTCTGGACAGTTTCACAGTGACTTGGAAAGTAAATGAGCAAATTGAGTCTGAAGGCGTTCATGCTGAGGCCCCAGTACTTCAGAGTAATGGCACTCAGACCCTACTGAGCCAGTTGAGTTTGTCAGCACAGGACTGGCACGCCCACAAACAAGTGACCTGTGAGGCAAAGAATCTCTGCTCCAATTACACCTCCAAGGGAAACACAAGCAAGAGCACAGGTACTCTTCAAAACAATACACTTCACAATCAATTTAATGACATTTGAGGAGAAAATAGTTTGACTGGTTTGGAATTATGTATTTACTGGATGGACCTATAATTCAAGATGTTGACTGTTCTCCTATCTCATTTTCAAGTCTTGTTGTTGCTTTACCAAGAGTATTCCACGGTATGGCATTAAACATATCCATAGAAATTATGTCATTACATGTCATTTCTTTGCTCAAAAATACCTTAATGAACCTGCATTTTACTGGGAGCAGGGTTGAATGCCTCTCCATAGATAAGTTAATAATGCCATACAGTGGAATCTTTAAGGAGAAGCAATAGCATCTCCTCGAAGACAAGCAGCAGACCGTCCACAGGAAAAATTTAACAGATGCAGACATTTTGCAATTCTCCTTTACACTTTTAACCAACTAAACTTTCTTTTTTTAAATCTAGTGCAATTTCCACCAATTGTAACATTGACCCACCGTGACCTCAATGGGCTATCCCTTTCGGACCCTGTTTCCCTGGACTGTCTTGTCTCCGGATTCTACCCTCCGGAGGTCATCATTTTCTGGGAGAAGAACGGTATCAGGATTCCATCTTCCAGCCAAACCAGTGCTCCAGTTTGGCAGGACAAAGATGGCGTTACTTATTCTACAAGTAGTCATCTGAATATAACCAACACTTTAGATGAAGATTCCACCTACTCTTGTGTTGTGAGGCATGAATCGTCACCGGCACCATTCACCAGTACCATAACAGATGTTTTTGGTATGACATAACACACATTCATTATATTGCGTTGTTATTGCTGTAATGTATATTGGAATGTTCCACAGTATGGCATTATTTAACTCGTATTCAATTACAGGTGTTTAGTTGCTAGATAGGGCCAGACCCAACCAGGTCTAAACTATCCAGTATTGCCTGGGGTCAACAACAGAACAAAATCAGGACCACACCAGAACTATACCAGGTCTAAAACTGGACTAAACCAGATCTAAATAAGATCTAAAGCATTACTAAACCTTCTTTGAACTGGGTCTAAAATTGGGATAAGCTAGGTTCAAAACAGGATTAAACCTAAACCATGTCTTAATAAAAATTTGCCTGGGATACAGAATACACACTTTTTCAATATTTTTCAAAAATGTGAGTCTGGTCACCGGTGAATCTCCCCGTTTTCAGATGTGCGTGATTGACCGGTGGCCAATTAGGGACACAGATGGTCCGTCAGGATCGGAAAAAATAAAGGAAAAAAAATATTACAGGGACTGAAAAACATGGCAGATTTCTGCAGAAACAATGAGCCAAGCTCTAAACTCTGTTAATCTGAGGTGAGATGAATTTGATTTTATTTGTAAATCATTGCTTGACCAATGAGCTCCTTCTTTTCACATGCTTCACTAAAAAAAAAAAAACAATGATGCACTATCACATTTGACTGGGCTTAAGATGCTATGGAGGGAGTGGGGACCAGACTGATATCAATCTGTATAAGAAATAGATAACATTCTGGATTTTGTAGGCAAAATTTAAATATAACATAAACAACAAATAAAAAATTTAAGTAACAACTATTCAGTTGACGGAGTATTATGCAAAATAGACTTTTTGTAGCTTTGTGCCATGTCATAACATTATACTCTCATCAAAAAAAAAAAAAAAAAAAACGTGCCTGAAGAGGTTTTAGATGTCATCCATACATGTTTGAGAAATTTAGCAACCCTCATTATGGTTAGCTGTAAGATTCTGTACAATGCTCCGCCCACAAGCCTACATCACCCATGCTCCCACACGACAGCTCTCCATAAATATACAAAAGCATGATATAAAACTGTACACAGCAACTTGACAAACCTGAAAGGGGAGGGGGGACTCAAAGCATCAAGAACAAAAGTGAAATTTATAAAATATGTTAATACGTTGTTACCAAATATAGCATTTGTTGTGGGCAAATACAGCATTTTCAAAACAATAAAAGCTAACATGGTGATCTAAATATGTTAAGTGTTAACAGTTAATGTCCCATAGAAGTAAAGTACCTCTTTAAGATTTAAAATTAGCATTAGCATTAGCTTTGATACAAAAAGACCTACCTTTATAAACACAGAAGTGTCCTCCATTGATGACCACTCACAACTCGCTGTCCATCTTTGAGTATTGATTTACAATCGATTTTGACTACAGTAAAAGTGAGCCAGCTGGGTGCTGTTGTGCACAGAGCCAGTTATGTCACTGTTAGATTATATTCTTTGAAATGAATGTTTTGTAACCATTTTTAAATTGTCTTATCCCATAGCATCTCTTATCCCCACCAAGCCCTCTGCCAAGTTGCTAATTGGTGATAATAAACTAGCTTGCCTGGTGAGCGGCTTCAGTCCAGCGCTCATAAACATCTCCTGGTTTCTGGATAATTCCACTGAACTTCATGACTACAACACCAGCGAGGTTCTCCGGGGCCACGACGGAAAATTCAGCATCCAAAGTTGGCTCCACTTATCCCCCACAGACATGCTACCAGGGGCCCTCCACACCTGCAGAGTCACCCACGCAACTGCTACAATAGACGTCCATTTCATGCAAAAAGGTGATACAGATTGCATTTACTTCAAAAACAAATTGTGTACATTTAAATGGATAGATATTTAAAATGGACTTATATGAGATTTAAAACATGTTATAATGTTTTTCTCTAATCCTTAATAATCTTCCATTTGTGGCATGAGAGCTAAAAACAAATCTGTCCTCACCTACACCCTGTCTCTGCCCTCTTCTGTATACTTCCTTGTCTTTTTTTTTTTTTTTTTTGATAAAAATTCATGCACACTGTCAGTTAAATGTCACTTCATATAGTAAAATCTTTTTTTTTTTTTTTTTTTTTTTTGATAACAAGTCATGCACACTGTCAGTTAAATGTCACTTCATATAGTAAAATTCCATTTTGAAAAGGTGGGGCCATTTCTGTAGTTTCAAACTGGATATCAATGGATCCAGTTCTTGTTTTAACTGAATATTATGCTTCGCAATTTATAAAATATAAAATAATTCAATTACCACCAAACGACATCACAAGTTGGAACAGAGTGTTTTGAGCTCTGGAGAGGGAGGCGGTCTAAAAGTAACAGATACAACTCCCGGTAACTTGTTTGTGCTACGAAGGGGGAGTGACTTAGCATGGAGAGCAAAGGGAGAGGAGAGTCAACAAAAAAGAAAGTGAAACATATAAAACGTGTTAATAAGTAGTTTCTGGCAAATATAGCATTTTCAAAACGATAAAAGGTAACATGATGATCTAGACATGTGCTAGCAGTTACCCCGTAGAAGTAAAACACTGCCTCTTTAACAAGTTTCAAATATCAATCAATGTAACCAGGGGATTTTTTGTTTTAGCTTTTTCTAGTACATTTGACAAGCTATTTCACCTTCCCAGTACTTCCTTATGCATTCACACTTCATACATTGCTTTATTTGAGCAGAAAGCTTGGACGAGTGTAACTTCCTGGACTACCTCCTGCACACGGACTTGGAGCAGGACACTGGGGTGGAGAGCTGGTACATGGCCTGTGTGTTCCTGCTGTGTTTCCTCCTGTCTGCAATCTACTGTGTGGGGGCCACTCTGGTCAAGGTGAGGCTGTGCATTTATTATCCTCTGTAAAACATGTTCAAATGACTTCACTTTAGAATATGAATCATGTCTTGTGTGGTTTTGGCTGTTTAGTTTGATTTAGTTGATTTATTGATGTATCCATGGGTGTCAGAGTGATGAAAATTAGGACTGTTGCCATAGTTACGAATATCCCATCGTTTGAATGGTGAAAAGTCCTCAAAATGTTACCTTTATTCGAATGTTGCCTTTAACTGAGTCCTATGAATATTATGTTTATTTTTTTTCTTTTTCTTTCTTATTTTAAGCTACCGTAGTACATTTTCCATCACACAATTTTACATGTGTGCAATTTTCAAATCCTACAGACACTATGATTTTAAAGCTTATCAGCAATATCTTTAAAAAAACAAGACTTACTAAACTTAATCACGTCAAACCTATAAAAAACAATTATTCTGGGGTCATTTAAATGTATTAATTAAAGGCACTGTACCTGATTTTTTATGATCTTAAAAACGGGAAAAACAAAACTGGTCCGTTTAAAACACTTTGCATTGGTCCAAAGTTATTCCTCACTTACCTTAGGCATTCCAAGCATCCTAATTCTTCACTGTGATGAGTCTTTAAGCGCTTTTTGACATCACGGTAACGCTAATAACAACTAGCATGCTAACTGTGTAGTCCTGATTCTTGGACAATACAACGTTTTAGAATTAGACGCGGACAGTACACAGCAGATTTACCTTGACCTCAACAATATATCTCACTTGGGCAAGAGTCATTTTGCTCAAAAACATGGAAATTAATTGGATACAGGCCCTTTAATGTTTTTTTCTTGTTTCTTTTTTTTGTGTGTGTATAAATTTGCCATTCATACCATATCTATCAACATATTAATACACATTCTTTTTATTTTTTCACAGACTAAATGAAGAGGAAATACAGGAAACATTTCTGAAGTCGTGTTGATAATTAATATTGCCAAGTTCTGTTTTACTGTATGACTTGGGTATCTGTAAAATAAAAACAATAAATCTAGTTATTAGTCTAGTTATTCATGAGTTGGGTGGTGGACTGTTTATTCATTATGATGTGCACTCGGGTCCGAAAACCTTAAGTCTTTCAAAATGTTTTAGCAGAGATGGGTAAAAAATGCCTAATTGTAGTCAGGTTAATACACAAAATTTACTCTTGTGAGCTTTACGTCATGTTATAATGTTACCTCCTCAAAAACATAGCTGGAGTTGTGTTGTGTTTCATTCACACATGTATGAGTTGCCCTTTATTATTAGTCTGTCTACATCTCCAAAGCTCAAAATGCTCTGTTCCACTTTGTGATGTCATGAAGCAGTAGTTTTCAAGTTAACATCTCCGTTATACCTTTTGCGCAGTAGATTTTGGCAATTCCACGGCTGAAATTATCCAAATGATTCTAGTGAAGGTGTATGGAGTTTAAAAAAACACACCAAAAACACATGACATCGCAAGGTGGAACTGAGTGTTTTCTGTTTGAGAGAAGAACTCAGCCTAAATATGCAGGTTTGTGTGTTAAACGTGTGTGAATGAAACAAAACACAACTCCAGCTCTGTTTGTGATGAGGAAACTACATTATAAAATAGACGTCAACATTATTACATCTCTAAATTGAAACATTGTAAAGGTTATTTCAGGTCACTCCCTTTCGTAAGTGCCATTTTGTCATTTATCCACTAGGGGATGACATTGCTCTTCTCTTCCAAACCCACTATGCATCACTGGTGTTGAAGAATGAGATGATGCTGACTTTTGTGACAACCAATATATAAGCAGAATTAGCCTACACACGTTTATTTATAATGCTAATCTATATTACATTGCTCTAAATCTCTATACCTTCAATTCCTTATGGGTTTTCAAGTCTTCCACATCTGGGAGGGCTGCCATCCGTGGAGCTTACGTCGTGTTACTATTGGCTACCTCTGGAGTGATGTTCCAGGCCGAGCCTCCATTGGCCAGGGCCCCGTGGCTGCCTGCCCCAAAAGAGTGACGCTGTTGCTGGGATGTAGTCTCTGTGCCAGCCTGCCAGTGGTGTGCCAACTAAGGGGGCCTGCGAAGGGGAGCTTAGCAACCTATGTGCTCAAGTAATCTTACCTCAAATCATCCCTGTTTTGATTAAGTTAAGATAAAACTCAAACTAGTTTAACACGGACAATGATGAGAATTCAGAATTTATACCGAATGCTTACAGTAGCGCTATGTAACGTTTCCGGATGTTATTATTGTTTTTGCTTTGCCTGGAATGTTCCACAGTATGGCATTAAACTTTTTCCATAGAAACAAGCGAGTGACGCCACCTGGCCGAGTTAGAGGTCAGATCTGTGGAGAGGCGAGCCTGCTTTCAGTAAGAATGCGTGTTTGTCCAGGTATTTTTTAGCAAATGGAAGCACATGTCATTTATTAGACGCAAGAGAGATTCATACTAGATAGGTTTAATGCCATACTGTGGGACATTTCAGGTAAAGCAATAACATCTCCAAGGAAACGAGCAGATGGTGGATTTCAACAGAAAAGTTACATAGTGCACCTTTAAGTAAATACTGGGCCAATATGAGACAAAGTTAGCATAAAGATTACCATGTTCTTTGTGAGCACATTTTATTTCATTTTAGTTAATCTATTGGCAAATCTTGTGTTATTATTCAATCGCATTTTGTCAGTTTATTAAAATTGTAAGTTTGTGGACGCAATTGCTAACAAAAATTCAGTTTTATTTACAAATTTTCTGTTGGGATATTTACTCAAAAAAAACCCTTGCCCTCATTCTCCATGAATTTGGATACTAAAGTAAAGTGTAAACAAAAGCCAAAACTATCAGGGCAGAAACATAGTGAAAATGTAGTCACGCCCCTCCTACTGGTCCTCATTTGACCTGCTCACTGTGTCCATAAAGCCAGACAGGAGGAACAAGCCAGCCAATTCACGGCATTTCTGGAGCACTGGCTTAGAAACTATGCAGTGGGCTTTGGGTGACAAGGTTTAATATGAGGAGGGACACAACCTACATACAGCGTGAGCAAGATCACAAGGAATTTTTAGGATTGTTAAAGGCACTGTACCGTAATTTTTTTGCCTTAAAAACATGGAAAACACAACCAGTTTCATTTGCAGTGGTCCAAAGTTATTCCCCGCTGACCTTATGCATTCTGAGCAGTAATTATTCACCGTGATGAGGTTATAAACGCTTTTCACAACTTTCAGAGACCAGAGCGGAACTTTGCCATCACGGTAATGCTAAAAACAACTAGCATGCTAACAAGTAGAGAGCACACAGCGGACACACACAGCTGCTTATACAATGTATCTGTAAGACAAGACAGGTTTTGCTCAAATACATGGGATACAGGACCTTTAAGAAGAGGGTATAGAGTTGCTTATGTATTCAATGATACTTGAGTAGATGTTTTGAAGAAATTGTATATTAAGAGTAGTTACCTTTACTTCTGTGGTGCAGGGTGGCCTAGGGGTTGGTTTGCTGCACACATGCTATAGGCAGTTTATGACCTTATCCCCTCTATTCTAATGCCACTTTATGTCTGGTCCAAAAAAGCCTACCAAATGTAAAGGAAAACAACAACAACATTCTTTTAATGTATTGAATCCAAATACTTTTTTACACTTTTGTAATTATTTGGGTCACTACTTTTTTACCTCAACTGATGTGATATAGGTCTAGACAATTGTGTCATCTTCTTACTTGAATACATTTTTGGCTGCCCTCTTCTATTTGATACATTAACATAACATTGTAATTATATTGATTTATAGCAATGATCCATATGTGGACAAGTCATTCACGATGTTCAACTAAAGCAATACCCCAATATTGGCTTACATATAGGGCGCTCAGTGTAATGTCTCAAACTCAACACCAACGTCCTATAAATAAAATAGATATTTTTAAAAAGCAGGGATAAAAACAATAGCTGCCAGGCATTTTAAAGACATGCTTTGTGAAAGTAATAGGAGCGCTGAGGGCGATGGACAGATCTAATCTGTAACTTGGCCTAATGGTGTAACCTTTTTGTGTCCATAGATAAGTTTAATGCCATACTGTGGAACATATCAGACAATAACATCTCCATGGAGACAAGCATGTTGGCGTGTCCACCAGAAAAGTTACATTGTGCATCTTTATAATAAAAAAAAAGAATGGTGAAAGCCATTGAACTTGTACTGCCCACATCTCCAATCACCAGACTTAAACAGGCCTAGTGAAAATAATTGCCCTCTAGATTAATGAATAGCCTATTGCATAGGCCTATAGGCTCTTATCATTATTCCATATCTTGGTATCTACAACCTTCAGCTTAGATCATGTTATTCAGTCTGCATTTATGGTGCAGGGTTATATGGGGACAGTGTGAACGCTGTCACGTGTGATGAAAGGATGTCTGGGCGAGTCTGTACTTCACAGGCCTTTCACCAAACAGCCAACAAACACCATGATCCCGATAAGTCTCCGCGTCTCATGAAATACGTGCTCAGATCTGATAGCGCCATGTGAGGTCAATCCCAATTGTTTACGGCCGCGATGGGTGCGGCTTTAGTTTATAGGCCTACCTATTTTATATGCGCAGACTGAGTTCACTTAAGTTGACGCGCGCACGGACGTACACACACGCGCGCACGCGCACACGGCCTACTTTACCCGATTGCACTCATATATGCGGATAGAGTGAGCGCGCAGGGGGGAGTGCGGCCACTGCGCCAACAGCCAGTCTCCGCGCCGGGATCGGTCTCAGTGCGGCGGTCATGCGTTGGAACGACAGCCGCGCACCCGTGTCCCAGCTCCACTCCCGTCATCCCGAAGTGACTGTACCCTGAATGGCTGTCCGTGCATGGCCCAGTGAAAGCGGGGAGCACCAGCAGTCGGGACAAGAGCGCGCCGCTTCTCCTTATTTGAACCATCTCTGAACTGGAAAGTTGTCAGCGAGCAGGGTGAGTGAGTGAGTCTTTTGAGAGGAATCGAGCTCGGGACTGTGTCGTCACATCGGAGATTTTTAATGTTAGACCTGTGCAATGGAGATTTTCTGATGCTAAACTAAACTTAGCCTTGATTCAAAAGTGTTCTGATTACAGAGCGATACATGGAATGTGACCCAGCAGCTTATCAGGTTGTCCCGCGGCTCTTTTGTTTACTTTTTATACTGTTTTGGTAATGCATCTTGCATCTGTATTGAGGTTTTGCACTGCTGCTTCAAACATGGCGGATTTCCATGGTAACGCTTGTTTTTTCACG
This sequence comes from Periophthalmodon schlosseri, assembly GCA_000787095.1. Classification (NCBI taxonomy): domain Eukaryota; kingdom Metazoa; phylum Chordata; class Actinopteri; order Gobiiformes; family Gobiidae; genus Periophthalmodon; species Periophthalmodon schlosseri. The sequence goes on from JACM01031984.1 coordinate 9,341, forward strand.
TTCCATCCCGAGCTCTTTTAGTGGTTATTGGTGGGGGGGCTCGTTTTTTTTTTTTTTTGGAAGGAGGTGTGACCGCGACTTCCCGCTGTGCCCAAAAGGCTTTCCTCACTCATACGCGAGCTCCTTTGGCTTGCCCTGTCTCCGGGGCTGGCTCGCTGTGCGCCGGCCCACCCCCCTGCGCCGTGCCGCACTGGTTCAGTCTGGCTCGCCCTCAGCTGCTGCGTGTCCTGGGATGACCTGTTGATGTCGGTAGAATGGAGAATAGCAGGGGGAGCGACGATTCCCCCCATCTCCCAAATATTTAAACATTTTCGGTCAATCGGCGTCGCGGCTGCTCAACTTGCCCTCTACCTACGTTTACATTCAAAGTAAGTAAAACAATAATGTCGCCGGACAATGTGGCTACTCGTGTTGTGTCGCAGAAATGCCTCTCGATTTTGGATTGCGTGTCTGGGTACGCGTGAGGTGGATGAAACCCAAAATATTTAAGAGTTAGCTTAGCTGTTAGCCACCTTTTAGGCCCAGTGAATGCGGTTAAAGATGGCACGTCACTTCACCGCTGGCGCACGGGGGGAGCTAACCAAATGAGCACGCCGAGGGGGATTCAGTCTGATCGGGGATAACTACCTGCTCTTACCGGTGTCCTGGAGGGTGTCTTGCCTGAGTTGCCCCACCAGACTAGCGGACAGACGGACAGACAGATAGGGGAAGGCTACTGCTGCTACTGGTGGTGCCTGTGCCATGTCCCAACTAGAAACACATCCTATTTCTCTCCAAACTGACTCGTTTTCTCGAATTCTCCATCAGGGACTCGAGAATTTTGTTGTTATGAAGTTTGGTGTTTTGGTACAATTTACTGATTGTTATATAAAATCAGAATGGACTTGATATAGGCATAGATGCACGTGAACCAGGAAATACCTACAAAATAGACATGATCATGCCCCCAAGTTGTTCTATAAGCCAGGCTAAGTAACATTTGTCAAATAATTATTGTCTACATACAATTTTGAGGCATTATTTCCTTTCTTTTTTGTTTTAATATTAGATAAGATTAAAGAATTGTAGATATCCAGATGTTCCGTATTGATTATAATCTATAGGCTCCTGGATAAACCTTTGAACACAAGTTGTATAATATTTTTGTTTCCTACTCGTCTTGCCTAATTGGCTATTTAAAATGCTAGCACATCAGTTTTTATCTGTAAACAGTCCATCTTGCTACACTATATTTTCCATAAATGCAATAGCCTACTTTATGAACACAAATTCTAAAAAATATACAGGCAGATTCAAGACAGTGAAGAAAACAATACTCTTATTGGTAAACGTTGCATTGTGTAACTTTTCTGGTTTAGGTGTTCACCAACTGCTTGTTTCCATACAGATGTTATTGCTTCTAGGGTTGTCAAAAGTATAGAAAATCTGATACTAATCGATACTAAAACTAGTATCTGATACTAAAAAGTCACATTCACAGGACAGAAATGAACCTTTCCTGAATATCTTTAGAATGATCTTGAGCTGTATCTTTCACAAGTATAAGACTCATAGACTAGTACACGCCCATCGACCACTATGGAACCTACTGGACACTGAGGGATTACACAGATATAAGGCCACATGGGAATAAAAAAGAAAGTACTACCATTTAATGCTGAAAATCACATTCCATTGTGAGAGAGGTTTTTCAAAAATTATTATTATTGTAGTATTGGAATCAGTATTGAGTATTGTGTCTATTCCTTAGTATCGAAATCAAAGTTGAAATTTTAGTATCGTGACAACACTAATTGCTTCACGTTAGCAAACTGAGCTGTTTTGTAGTTATTTCATTATGCAAGTTTTATTGCTCAAAAATGTTTATTCTTACTGTGAACAGAATCGCCTCTTCACAGAACTGACCTGCCAGTTGGTCTGGTAGCGTCGCCTGCTTGTTTCCATGGAGATAGTTTTATTTTTTATGTCATGCTGTGGAACATTTCTGTCAAAGCAATAACATCTCCATGGAGAGGACTAGGTGGGGGGATCATAAAAATATAAAATTTGAATTAAGAATATTTGCATAATCTTGAAATAAACTAAACACAAATAATCTTAAACCACTGTTGAATTGAAACTAAGAAGAATTATATCAATAGAAATACTGGGTCTCCGATGGCATTACCTCATTCCTCGGCGTGTAGTTTTTGTGTGTGTGGATGGATAAATATAGCAGGAATAATGGACCATGTCAGTAATATAAATGATAGGGTTCACCATATTGGATATCCCTTATAGTGTTGTCATGATACTAAAATTTCAAACTCGATTTCGATACTAAGGAATAGACTCGATACTCAATACTGATTCCGATACCACAATGATTAATTAAAAACACTCTTTTCTTTAGACAATAGAACGTCATTTTCAGCATTAAATAGTAGTACTTTCTTTTCTATTCCCACGTGGCCTTATATCTGTGTAATCCCTCAGTCGTTCAGGTAGGTTCCATAGTGGTCCGTGGGCGTCTACTAGTTTGATGCTTGTTCGAATGAGTATCTTGTTTCTATATTAGTTTTAGTATTGATTAATCCCTTTATTAAATTGACAAATGATCAATACATAAAAACAGGCTCTTGTGCCCACCTTCTAGAATCTGACAACATTGCAAAAAAAAGGAATAAATAAGAGAATAGTTAAAGGCGCATTTTGTAACTTTTCTACCCTCTGTTTGTCTCCTTGCTTTGCCTGGAATGTTCCACAATATGGCATTAATTGTAATCTATTTATTAAATTACAGGTGTTTTTATTGCTAAAAATAACTTGCAAAACATGAATGGTTACTTTTCCTTGATCTGACCTGTAACCTGACCTCACCTGCTTGTCTGGAGTGGAGATGGATGGGGGATTAATGCCATACTGTGGAATATTCCAAGCAAAACAATAAAGCCTACGTGGGAACGAGCAGGTGACAGATCTTCCACCAGTGCACCTTTTTATAGCAAGTCAAATAACCTAATAATAACTTCCAAAATGGACTATTCTGAATGCAAGTTACCGACAAGTCCAACAAATTACGCTGACACAGATCTTACATATTTTGAAACTCCACGCCTACACACATAAACCCATTTTATCTAGTCCAAACTATTCAAACCAAGATTTCAGTCCACATCAATGTAGCTACAGCAGACATTCTCTTTTTGCAGTGCATGTATCGCTTAGCATCTCTAGCTGTGCGCATGTCAAATGAATAGTCTGACCCACTTTCTCTGCTTTACGTTGGGGTCAAGTTGGGTGAAATTTCTGCCAGTTTCTGCACGCTGTACATGTAATGCAACCTGAGACCACCTTTTCTTTTATCCCTCTATCCATCCTCCTTTCTTATCCCTTCTTTTTTTTCTTACATTCTTAACCGCTACACCCACCCACCCTGCTTAGTTGGCACCCGCACAAGCACACAATCCCATTCTACTCGAGTGTCAGGGTGAATTGTTCAAACACGCCCTGCCTGCTGGCCTGCTTGATGTGTGTCGGCCATGTTTTTTATGTGTGTGCTAACGGTGGCTAGCTAACTGTAAACAAGCGGTATTGTCGAGTTTGTGTGTCATTGTGGGTTTGTTTGATTGGTGTGTGTGTGTGTGTGTGTCGGTCTGTGCTTAGTATGAGAAGCAGAGGAGATGAGGAGAGAGAGAGGAGGAGGACAAAGGAAGCGCTTCTCTCTTTACCCAGCCCAGAGTTTGGCTGATGCCCAGGGAAAGGCTTTGGGTTTGGGATATGATGGGGCGGGATGCACAGGGCGAGCTGGTGGTGTCGGGCTGGATTGTAGGGCTCGCAAAGGCTGCAATTATTTAGATAATAGAATGTGCTTTGCATATTGCACTATTTCTAATCTATGTTATAATGTTGTTTCCTCATCAAAAACTTACATAAAGTTGTGTTTTATTTCATTCACACATGTTTAGCGCATAAATCCTGCATATTTTGGCTGAGTTCTTCTTTCAAACTGAAAACAGGAAATGCTCCCCTGTTTTTACAACTTCACTACAATTATTAAAATAATTTTCAGCTCTGAAATTGACAGACTTTAAAGCAACATCTTCTTTTAGCCTCGTTGAAACACCAAAGGATATTGTGGCAATTTCAACTGAGCAACAGTTAAAACAAAAACAATTTTGATGCAACAACTTATGGTTATTCTAGTGTAATGTCGATGTAAAATAAGGATAAAATAGCTGTTAACTTTAAAAGGAGGAATAAGGATAAAATAGCTGTTAACTTTAAAAGGAGGAATAAGGATAAAATAGCTGTTAACTTTAAAACTACCACTTAGTGACGTCACAGTGCATTTTAAACTTTGGAGGTGTAGAGTGTGTGAATGAAACAAAATACAACTCCAGGTATGGTATGTTTTTGGTAATAACATTCCAACATGAGTAAAAGCTCACATGACTCAATTTTGCGTAATATAGGACCTTTTCAAATGATATGATTCTTGTATTAGTTTATCAGTTCATATTTCAGTTAAAGGAACTGCGCTTAGAGTTTTAAATATTACTATCACTGAACCTGTGTTTCCAGAGCCTTAACCTGCAGATAGAGGACACACAAAAGTTTTTCTCATTCTCAGTATATGGACAGGCTTCATGTGAAAGATCTGAACCGCCAGAATTCACTCACTGCATGTGTTTGGGATTAGGCTTTGATAATGATGTTTTAAGAAAATTATACAACCTTATGACGAAACTGACCCAACTGTGTAACGTAGCTGTTACTTTCCTGCAAGTATGAGATGCTTTGTATAAAAAACATTTTGGCACACTCTGTTCCAACAGCAGCTTGTGGTCTTATTAAATCTGTCGACCCAAACAGGATATCAACTGAGCCAATACTCTAGTGAATTTAATACCAGTATCAATACATCCCTAACTGTCAGAGGAAACATCACAATACGTTTTTTTAGTTGATGCTATTAGTGAAAGAGGACACATTTACACTGATCGATGTTGTAACAGTTATAACATCAAAGTTAAAAAAAATGCAAACTTTTCAATCTTTTCAGTTTCTCCTCATTTTGTTTCTGTACAGACTTACTCATGCCAATAAGAGTAGCCAAAATACCAGATAACGGATAATAAGAAGTAATATTGAAATATTATCTTAGAAATCCTACTCCTTAACACAGAAATAACATTATAACATAAATAAACTTTGTATACACTGACTGCATAGTTGGTTTACTTAAAGGTACACTTTGTAACTTTTTTGGTGAAGGGTTTGCCACTTGATTTCCACATGCGTTTGCGTTGCCTGGAATGTTCCACAGTATGACTTTAATGAGAAACATACGTTCTTACTTACATTAGGGGTCACCTCTACACAGATCTCACCTGTAACTTTCCCTGTTGGCTTCACCTGCTTGTCTGCATGGAGATGGTTCATTTTAATTCCATATGTGGAACATTTCAGGAAAAGCAATAACATCTCCACAAAGATGAGAAGCTCCTCCTAGAAAGTTACATTGCGCATCTTTAAAATTACATCAAATCTGAATACAAAAATATTTTTTTCTCCAGTTGATTTTGCTTGTAAATTATCTGTAAATTGGTGAGATTGCACAAACCAACAACTTTTTTTTTTTTTTTTTTTTTTTTTTTTTAAAGCTAAATAATCTTGAAAGTTGGGTCATGCAAGCAAATACAGTCTTTTCAAATTCATGATTAATTTAAATATAATTTTCTTTCATTATTCATATTTCGCAGAGCAGTACTTAAAATGACTTGACTTTGTTATCAAATTCATCGGAATATCAAATAAATCGTTGTGTTCCTGTTTTTGTCACTCTCAGTTACATTTTGTCTCAATGGAATAACAGGATGCAGCTCTCCAGAGTGACATGACAGAAGTCCATATGAGTGTGTGGACTTGTTCCAATGTCTGTGTGGGGACATTTAGTAATGTGAACAGAGGATGTGCACTTTATTTTTAGGCTCCTTGCTCATGCATCTGACATAGAACAACAGAACGTGACCCAGTTGTCTGAGGCGTAGGAGTTGAAGTGTACAGCACCAAGACGAAGGAGGCAAGATACAAAAAGAATACTCGAATACTGTGTAAATGTGACTGTGTTCACTTGTGTTTTGACCATACACTGTGTATATGTGTGTGTGTGTGTGTGTGTGTGTGTGTGTGTATCACTTGTGTTTGACCATACACTGTGTATATGTGTGTGTGTGTGTGTGTGTATGTGTAATATATATATAATTATTATTATTTTTTAAATAAATGGATATGGTTTACCTGCTAGTTGCCACATTCCAAATAAGAAGTGAGCATGGGCGCGCTTCAGCTAGTTTTAGCAACAGGTTTGATTGAGAGCGTTGCTCTCTGTTAAACCAGCGGTGCGGGCGGGAAGGGGCATTGCTTTCAACAGCCTCACTCCGAATTGGCTCTTTAGTTGCTATGATACTCGTGGTCAGAATTCCAAATATGGAACTCTGCTCTAAATTTGCCCCTATAACCACTAGCTTTCAATGAGCTCATTTGGCAGGAGCCAAACACTATAGGTGACGTCACACTCCCTTAGTCCACTTCTTTATACAGTCTGTGGTTGTGACAGTTGTTTAGTTGGCCATAAGCTGTTGGCAGGAAACAAATGCACAAAATCAATAGTCTCAGAATATTTTAGACCGTCAAACTGCTAATAAAATATTCACTCTAACAAAAATATTGAAAATGAGAAAATACAGCAATATGTAGTTTTTGAGAAAAAATCTTTGAAATAATGTAATTTTACTACCCCAAATTACTCAAACTTAAAATAGTCTTAAAATAGTCTTTGGGAAAATAACAAATTTTACTTCTAAAACCAGAAAGACTCTTCGACTCTCTCTTTTGAGTATGTGACAGGGCCAGTACAATTAAACATTGCTACCAAAAAGTGACCAATACCATGTACACAAGCCAAAGGGTTTTATAATGAAGAAAGTACCCTTACTTTGAAATATGATTTGTGTTTGGGCATGTTTAGAGAATAAGTAGGCCAAGTTAGTGTTGTCACGATGCTAAAATTAAAAACTCAATTTCAATACTAAGGAATAGACTCGATATTCACTACCAATTCCAATATCACAGTGATTAAAATTGATTAAAAACAGTTTATTTAGACAATAGAATGTGATTTTCAACATTAAATAATAGTACTTTCTTTTCTGTTCCCATGTGTCTTATATCTGTGTAATCCCTCAGTGTCCAGTAGGTTCCATAGTGGTCCATGGGCGTGTACTAGTCTATGTGTCTTATACTTGTGAAAGATACAGCTCAAGATCATTCTAAAGCTGTTGAAAGGTTCATTTCTGTCTGGTGAATGTGACTTTTTTTAGTATCGATAGCTGCTCAAATGAGTATCTAGTTTCGATAATAGTAGTTTTAGTATCTGATTTTCGATACTTTTGACAACCCTAGACCTAGTACTTGTGCCGTAAATACCATGAGCTTCCCTACAATTCTATAGTAAGTATTGTGCTTGGCGTTAACGCTGTGATTAAACGGCACTGTGGATTTAGGCATCACCAGCTCATATTATACCCACTGAGTTGATATTTCCTTGTGTTGACAGACACATTCGAGGTGTGCTCGGCGCACCATGGCCCAGACCCTCCAGATGGCGATCCCAAACTTCGGCAACAACGTCCTGGAGTGTCTGAACGAGCAGAGGCTGCAGGGGCTCTACTGCGACGTCTCCGTGGTGGTCAAGGGACACACATTTAAGGTACCACCACATTACAAAGGAATATTCAGATGGTCAATATTACTGTTTGGTCAGGTTGGGTCTCTTAGTTAAAACCATCAGGATGTGACTTTATTGCTCCTTTGCTCTCTAGAGCAAGTCTCTAGTCTCATTTCTAAATTTTATATGGGATTCTTATTAAAAGTGGACATAGGGGAAGAACACAAATTTTCTCAAACTTCTCTTCTCTCTCAGCACAGATCTCCTGCCTCACTTGGCTTCTCAGTCAAGTTGTCTTTTTTTATATATTGCAGACTTGATGTGGAATGTCAGGTACATAACATTTTTGTACGTACGCACACTTCATAAATGAGACTCCAGGACAATATTTAGTCACACACCACTTTCTTACTCATATCTGAATAAATTGCATTAAAGTGCCTAATTCATATTTCAAAATATAGTACTAGGCTATACGATGTCCAGTTATAACTCAAAACGCATGCGCATGAACCAGAGGGCACAGCTCATCCTCACGTGGACTCACACACGCTTAAGTTTCACTTTTATTTCCTTCATATACGGCACTTTAGTGTTTTTTGTTTTTTTTTGGTACCAGTACTTACCGAAAGTTTTCGGTCAGTTCCTACTTGAAACAGAGTTTCGGTGCCCAGCCCTATCAAAAACAAGAACAATATATAATTTTTTTTTTTTTCAGAAAAATAACAATGTTGACATGACAATTACAATTAAAACAAAAAAATATCTTTTGAACAATGCAGTACCCTCAAAATTGTCACCTATAAACAGGAAGTTAAAGCCCGTGAATACAGCAGACCCCACCACAGTGATCCCTTCTGATAGCCCAGGCATGGCCCCTGCACAGCTATCTTTATCAAATTCTATTTTTTCCTTTTTTTTCTCATCCATTGAAACCACGCTCTCCTCTTCTCCCCCAGGCCCACCGCGCCGTTCTAGCCGCCAGCAGCGCTTACTTCCGGGACTTGTTCAGCAGCAGCAGCAGCAGCAGCAGCTCGGGTGGAGGCTCCGGATCAGGGGGGTGCTCCAGTGACGTGAGCCCCAGCGTGGTAGAGCTGCCCCCGGCCGTGCAGCCTCAGAGCTTCCAGCAGATCCTGTCCTTCTGCTACACCGGCCGCCTCAGCATGACCGTGGGAGACCAGTTCCTCCTCATGTACACCGCTGGCTTCCTCCAGATACAGCAGATCATGGAGAAGGGCACTGAGTTCTTCCTAAAGGTACCACAAGTTTGTGTGCATGTCCCCTCCTGTATGATAATGAGGGACCCTCCCATACCACATTTGGTCCATCTGAAGTCATGCCTCCTCTGTGAACAGTGCTGGGAGCTTGGACTGCTTGGTGTAGTATATTGCAGGTTCAAGCAAAGACTGATATATTGAGCCGATTTTTGCACTTTTTAGCGTTACAGCTATAGGCCTTAAAGTTAAATGTCTTTCCTTTAGTTAGGCAAACCAGTATATCAGAAATTTGTTTGTAAACTTATGTGCAGAGAGGGTAATGCCCAAAAGGTGACTACACAGCTTTTACTGATTTGCACTAGTGAAATAAGTTTGTTTTGCAATTTCGCTAGAGATTGCTCCTGCACAATGTTCATGAGTAATGCGGAAGAAGCAATTGAACAATGCAGTTGACTCGTAAGTTGACTTGTAAGATGCACTGAAGTTCTTAAAGTACATTATGCATTACTAAACTACATGGCTTCACCATTGTACTACAGTACACCACAAATTGGTGACGAGTGAACCTACCGTGAGTTTTTGCGTCAAGGGAGCTAGAAGTCAACATGTCTGATAATGTACCTCTAGTGTTGTAGTCAAGACCGCACTAGTCAAGACCAATACCTGTCTGAGATTACAGGGTCCCAAAACCCAGACAAGCCTAAGACCTCTGAGGGTCGAGACAAAGACAAGACAAGACCAAGGCCGCGACCCATCGAGACCAAATCAAGACCATCTTTGCAAATTTCTGCATGTATTTGTATTTTATTGTCATTGTGACACATGTATATCACTGTTTTGTAGAAACCTATCTCCATTTCATCTGATTAATGCTGATTTAGGCTTAAGCCAAACAAACTGTACTGTACTGAAACACTCTGCACACCTTTTTTGGACCGTCTTCTACATAAACGAAATGTACATTGTGACACTTTTTTATTTGGCAAACTTCAAGTTTGGTCCGGTGGTCTTGCTCTTTTAATCAGTGTGTTATGAGGAGGGAGCCAATGTGTGCAATATGCAGGGAGGAGATAGAGGGAAAAGTCAAGGAGCAGTGCGCTGACAGGTAGGACATTTGAAAAAGTTTAACCTGCGCTGTGATGAGGGGGACACGCTATCGCAGACAAGCCGCAAGCTGGGGGTGCGTGCACTGATGTGTCCGCTGGCTCCAAACTCAGAAGCCCTGTGCAGTCCCGGTACAAGTTTTTTGCCACAGCAGCGACCGTTACGAAATGATGACACTCGAAGACACTCAGTGAGTGTCAGACCTCGAGTCCGTGACAAAAACGAGTCCAAGCGCCCTTGAGGCCGAGACCAAAGCCGAGTTCAAATGTGCTTGAGTCTGAGATGAGACCAACACCATAAAAAAAAAAAGTCTCGAGGCCTGTCTTGACCAAGATCGGTCTTGAGTACAACAGCGCTACATACGGCCACCGTCTCCTTTTTCACTGTGTCTGAGAGAGTTGACCATGCCGTTCGAGACGTGGATACGGAAGTTTAACAACTACTTGCTGGTAATAAATGCAACGGGAAATGCCTGGCCTGAAGGGCGGGAGAGAGCCACTTTGCTACACTGTCTGGGAGCCAAGGGACAACCTTTGTTCTACTCATTACCAGACATGGGTGATGCAATGGCGGCAGGCATCACTGCTTTGGAAAAACACTTTACGCCAAAAGTAAATGTTGTTGTGGAGAGTCATGCTTTCAGAAAAAGGAAACAAGCACTGCATGAAACTATTGTGCAATACATGGATGCTTTTACGTGGGCTCGCTTCAAAATTTGGTTTCAGAGAAAGACTTTTGCACAAACCTGATCTAACATTGAAGAAAGCAATTACACTTGCTACACAAATGGAATCTGCTGCCCATCAAGCTAAAACTATTTCATCAGGCCAACCACCACGCACAAGTAAGCCTCCGGATGCTACTGCTTCACCTGCCCAGAGCTGTTTCAGACAAACACCTGTTTCAGCTATCCACAGTGCCAAGGCAAAATGTAAGTCCTGTTCAAAAGTTGGCCATTTTGCTTGTGTTTGCCGTTCTGCTAAGACAAGGGTTGTGCACAAGATACATTTACCAAAAGTGACTGTGCTGTACTTAAGATATGCTTGCCATGTACCAAAGAAAATACACCGCAGTAGTACTGCTTCTGCTCCAAACCTTTCCAAACATTGACTAGTAATGGACTCAACAGGCTCTACAGTGTCAATCATGCCTTACCACATCTATGAAAAATGCATCAGTGATACCGCGCTACAGCTTCCTGAAATGCAACTTGTGACATGCACAAAGAGAAAGATCCCAGTACTGGGTTGCCTCAGTGTGAAGATGCGCAGAGGAGATGTGTCCACCACAGAGACTTTCTTCCTAGTAAAGGTGTACCTCTTTTGACTACAAAGAGACTTTATGAAAGCACTGAACGTATGAATTAAAGGTGACACTGTCCTCCACAAAGTGACCAACATGCTCTTGTGATGAGTACAGAGACGGCACCAAACAACTTTGTTCATAAGGTAAAACTTGACCCTACTGTCAAATCTGTGAGACAAACACTGTAACAAATGCACCTCCTCCTTCAGATGCTGCTACTCTAAGATCCTTCCTCAGACTTGTCTCGTGGTACTCAAAGTTCCTGCCTAACTTTGCAACAGTTGTAACCCCTATGAGAGACTGTGCCAACAACAGACCGTTTCATGTGGACTGCGCAATCACAGAGCAGTTTTGAGAAAGTAAAGACTTCTTGACAACAGGCCCGCACTTGCACTCCTGTTTGACCCTGCTTTACCTGTCGTCAATTCAACTGATGTGAGGGACTATGGGCTAGGAGCTGTTTTCCCACAAGTTCAACCGGGTGGCACAGAAAAAAACTGCTGCTTTTGCCTCACGCACACTTACCAGTACAGAATGCAAATACTCCACCGATGAAAAAGAAGCACTTGCTTGTGTGTAGGCCACAGAAAAATGGAGAACATGCTTGTAGGGACGGTGCTTTACTCTGCACAGACCACCAAGCCTTAACCACGCTGCTCAGTACAAAAGGTATGGGACGTGCTGGAATGCGCATTGCCCACTGGTCTGCGCATTTGCTCTGCTTTGACTACAGTGTTGTCTACAGACCAGGCTCACAGAACTACACTGCTGACTGTCTTTCATGCCTTCCTTTGCCCTTGTCCACAGACATGACATCTAATTCTGAACCTGAAATGGGTTCATAAATATCTGCTACACTGTCATCTCTGCCAGTAGCTCAGTTTGATACTGCTTGTGCTACTAGCCCTGAACTATCTGCTTTACGTGCAGATATTCAAAAAGGTCGGCATGCTACTATTAAAGCACTTAATGACATGCTTGCTCCTTACTATAAACTAAAGGATAAACTTTCAACTGAAGACAACTACATCCTCTGTGGTTCCAGGCTTATTGCACCACTTTTGCTACATCACAGCTTGATCACACTTGCTCATGAAAATCACCAAGGCACTGTTCGCACAAAACAATGCCCAAGAGACCTCTTTTGGTGGCCTGGAATAGGCACTCAGGTACATGCAGCAATCTCCTCATGTGTCCTCTGTCTTTTCAATGATAAAACTGCCTGTACACGCCCTGCTCCAGTTCGGCGTGTGCCACTACCTGATGGTCCATGGCGAAAATTTGGACTTGACTTTTTTGAAACTGCTACAGCTGAGTGCCACTTTGCTATTACTCTTACTGACTGTTATTCCAAGTTGCCTGAACTTGCTTTTTTGCATACTGCCAGTACAGAGGATGTTTTTCACTTGACTTTTTGTTCTCAATAGACAGAACAAAATGCAGCGCTACACTGACTGAAGTTGTGGCGCGCGGGTACCTTGTTTTTGACCTGGTGAAAGAGTGGGGGTAAAGAAAACTCAACATGTTCCAAAGGCACACCCAAGATTCACTCCTCCAGAGACTGTGCAAAAAAATGTGGGCACACACTCAGCCCTCCTGAGCGATGGAAAAGTATGGAATGCTACTCACTTTGCCTACTGTTCTCCAGTCACTGAAAATGATTCACATGATGCTCCTCCTGAAAAATATGCCACTCAAATGTCTCCAAAACAACCACATACTAAATCTAAACCTAGTTGGCACAAGGACTATGTTATGCCTTAAATGCCTTGTTTAAACTGTTAAACTGATTAGTAACCAACTGTAAGAACAACCTAAGTGATATCTTATTTATACTGTGGCATTTGGGTTATAACACTGGGTACTTGTACTAGTAGTAATAATTTAATGCTTTCATTATTGTAATACACCAGGTTGTATAGCACTATTCAGTCACTGTTTATACTTGTGAACATTTAGGACTGAAGTGGCATCTCAGCAGCCATGAGATCTCACACTGGAGGCACTGAGAAATGTGCCTGACATATGTGTGCATTTCTGGAGATACTTCTACCAAATGGGTCCCATATAAAACTGCCTTCTTTTATTATTATGTACCTGTTGCATAACATTCTGTTACTCAATAATGGTGAATTATTTGACAAAAAGCTGGTGGAGTATTGGTGGTTTTCAGATTGTGGTGATGATGGACGCATCAGTGGCGTATTGGTGGTTTTCAGATTCTAAAATGTGGTGATGGTGGTGCCATGAAATATCTAAAACCAAACCTAAACAGCACCTGTGAAAGTCTGTCCAGACATGCCCATAAAGCTGTAGTTTGAGCTTAATGTGATTTCCTGTGTGACTAGTACATGAAGAAACTGTGTATAGTTGTACTGAGTGTACACAGCCTCTGCTTGTTCACCTGCAGACATGTATGTACACGTGCTGCAGGGACTCTGCTATGACTTGAACACTAGTTATAGTATAACGGGTCATAACAGGTCATTTGATTATAAAATGTGGAAAGAATTAGGACAAATGCTGCTGTTGATGGAATTGGTAAATAAATTGTGGTTTGACTTTATAAAGCCGCAGATGGAAATTAAACCACATTTAAAGGGGCTGTATTTTTTTTTTTCATTATATAGTATTATATATTCAGCTTTTAGGGTCATAAATATTATAAAGCATTTCCTGAAACATTGACAATAAAACACTTCATAATTAGATGCAGACAGTACACAGCGGACATATTTTGACCTCAAGAGCTGCTTATACAGTATATCTGTACTGGGGAGAGACAAATTTTGTTGAACTACATGGGAAAAAAGATACGAGCCCTTTAACTGATTAACTGATTAACTGATTAACTCTTTAGCCTGTCGTCTGAACCCAGCCTCCAATAAAATCTATAGAATATTCTAATGTGTGCGTGTTTACCTATAGGTGTCATCCCCGAGCTGTGACTCCCAGGGCCTTCACACGGAAGAGGCCCCCACCTCGGAGCCCCAGAGCCCCGTCACCCAGACCGGTAACGGCGTGTCCCGACCTGCAGCCAGCGTCACCCCTCTACCTCTAGTGTCCCGCGTGAAGACGGAGCAGCCCGGACAGCCCGAAGCCGCAACCCCATACTCCG
>JACM01042097.1:0-10933 GCA_000787095.1 Periophthalmodon schlosseri
CTGGTTTAGCCCTGGTTTAGTTCTGGCACAAACTTGCTGACACATGGAGATAAGGCGTTAGCATGACTGTGCGTTTTTGGGCCGTACACACAATCTGATTGGACGAGCAGCTGCTGGTGATGATAACAGCACACAGGCTAAAGAGGATCATATTGTTAGCACAGTAGCTAACATGGGTCTGAACCAGGTCTGAACCAGGGTTAAACCAGGACTAAACCAGGACTAAACCAGGACTAAACCAAGCCTAAAACCAACCCAATACATAGGATAAAGTGTGACTAAACAAGGACTAAACCAGGTCTAAACCAGGACTAAACTAGGGCTAGACCAGAACTAAACAAGGACAATGCTAGGGTTAAAACCAAGACAAAACCAGGATAAAACTAGAGCTATACCAAGGCTAAACTGGACTAAACCAGAACTATACGAGGAATAAATAAGGAGGACTGCCAGGGCCAAACCAGGAGTAAACCGGAACTAAACCAGGGCTAAACCAGGACTAAACCAGGACTAAACCAGGACTAAACCAGAACTATCAGAGGAACAAATAAGGAGACTGCTAAACCAGGGCCAAATCTGGAGCAAACCGGGACTAAACCAGGGGTAAACCAGGATTAAACTAGGACTAAACCAGAACTATCAGAGGAATAAATAAGGATACTGTTAAACCAGGGCCAAACCCAGAGTAAACCGGGACTAAACCAGGACTAAACCAGGACTAAACCAGGAATAAACCAGGAATAAACCAGGAATAAACCAGGAATAAATAAGGAGGACTGCCAAACCAGGGTTAAACCAGCACTAAACCAGGACTAAACCAGGGTCAAACCATGACTAAACCACAACTAAACCACGACTATAACAGGAATAAATAAGTAGGACCGCTAAACCAGGGACAAACCAGGACTAAACTGGGACTAAACCAGGAGTAAACTGGGACTAAACCAGGAGTAAAACAGGAGTAAAACAGAACTAAACCAGGACTAAACAGGACTAAACCAGGCCTACACTAGGACTAAACCAGAACTTAAACGGGACTAAACCAGGACTTAACTAGAACTAAACCAGAACTGCGGGCTTAAAAGGAGTAAAACGGGACTAAAACGGGACTAAACCAGGCCAGGAAAAGTTCTTGTAACCTTCATCATTTTGTATGTTTCCATTATTTTTTTTCCTGGTAAATGACTTTGCCTCATTTGTCTTCTCTGACATTGAGTTTGTTTTGTCAACGCTAAAATGCTATATTTACATTAGCAGCCCCACAGTGCATGATGGTACTACGGCCCCGAGCTACGTCTGAATGAACGGCTTCAAACGGAGGTGACAGGGGGCTAACAACTCTACGGTAGAATAGATCTTTTTATCTGTCAAAATGCAGACACACATTGGCGCAAGGTTCACGGTCATATCAGCACAAAAGTTGAAATACATTTTTGGTATAAAGTAAAAAGCGTTTTGATTGTAAACCGCAGAAGAGGTATTTAGAGATAGGACTAAAATTCAAGGATTTCTATTCATTCAAACACAGTGCACTCTGTCTGAAATAGGCCATGTTCTTGTTACACAATTTAATTTAAAGTAATCATTTCAGCCTGAGGGCGGGGCTTATATAACTCTATGGGAGATTCACAGTTTTTGAAAGAAATCTCCAAACTTCTGATCCACAAACGTTGAACCTTATCGTTATGCGTTTGGGATTAACTCCACAAACTTGTCATATTAATCTTACGGTTTGAAGTTCTTTCAAATAACAACAATCACGGTTTTGGAGTTGAACAATGGCACCACTTTCTGAAGCTTTTGTTTATTTATACTGACAGAGAAGACGCTGAACTTTGTGCCAGTTTTTGTTTCATGTGGATAGGCCCAGTATAAAATAAATACAAAATAAAGTAGTTTGAGTATTATCGTTTACCACAATATTTCTCTGTAGCAATATATCTGCGTGCTTCAAAATTTGTTATAGTGACAGGACTAGTTATTTTACATTTAAAGCTTTAATAGAAGTTAGCATTAGCATTAGCATCACATGTTGTCGGTGACATCCACCCGCAGCTCCCTGTCCACTGCCTGATCTGTGACGATTTATTGATTTTAGCACGAATCGGCAAAAACCTCAAAGGGATTACGTTACGCCGGAAATGGTCGGCCCGATTGTCTCTCTGATTTACGGAGATATTAACCATAAACCAGATCAACAAATGTGCAATCTGACAGTTAAACGGCAAATTCCACCTGAGAATTCTGACCTTTCTTCAGCTTAGTTTAAACTATAGGATTCTACAATGTGCTGATGTCACGTGAACCCAGCCTGTGAAGACCATAGACTCTACATAGAAGTGGACTAAGTGAGTGTGACGTCACCCGCGGCGTTCAGCTCCAGCCAAATGAAGCTCATCGAGGCCAGAGCGGTTATAGCGGCGAATTTGGAGCCGAGTTCCGTATTTGGAATTCCGACCGCGAGTATCATAGCAACGAAAGAGCCAATCCAGAGCGAGGCTGATGAAGGTAACGCCCCTTCCTGCCCGCACTGCTGGTTTAGCACACAGAGGTCAGTCAAACCCGTTGCTAACGCGAGCGGGAGTGACCTCAGGGAAAGAAGGCGCCTGATTTGTCTGTTATTAATGTTCATATCTTGATTTACAGACACAACAGTGAAATAAAAACACCACGATCATGTAGAGCGGGTTGTTACGAACATTTTAAGACCAAAATGGAGTCGATGGAGCCGGAAGCGCGCCCATGATCACTTCCAGTTTGGTTAGCAGGTTAGCTACGTCCATTTATATATACAGTCTACGGTTAAGACATTATCAAACACAAATTTTCCGTCGCTTTTCTGAGCAGTCCTCTTGTCCAGCGTCGTCAGGTCATCAGCGGCGTATCCATTTCTGTCCTTAAGCGAAACAAAACAAAGTGAATCTAGTGTCGGTCCCGTCACAGCTCATAAGGAACAGTTTGGTTTGTAATGGTGGCATCAGAACGTCACTTCACTGGAGCAGTTTACACAGGCGTTTAGAAGAACTCAGGACATATAAACAAGGCTGTGGGACTTTTGTAAAAATGCCCTTTATCTGTCATGAACTCAGGACGAGGGCTGAAAGGTTAAAGGGGAAAAAAATTGCTTGGTTTTTATTTGTTTATTGTTTTGTTTTTTTGTTTTTTTTTAACAAGCATTTCACTTGTGCTTTGTTTTAATATTAGGATTCAAAGTTCATATTTTACACGTTCAGAAGAATTAACAAAAAGACTGAAATATGAAAATAATACAAGAATCAAAGTAGTGGTATGCTAGTAGTAGTACGCTGTCATTTATGCTAGTAGTAGTAGTAGTAGTAATAGTAGTACTACGCTAGCTGTTGTAGTAGTATGCTAGTAGTAGTAGTACGCTAGTAGTTGTAGTAGTAGTACGCTAGTAGTTGTAGTACATTAGCAGTTATAGTAGTATGCTAGTAGTTGTAGTAGTAGTACGCTAGTAGTAGTAGAAGTAGTGGGTTAGCAGTAGTAGTAGGCTAGTAGTAGTAGTACACTAGTAGTTGTAGTAGTAGTAGGCAAGTGGTAGTAGTACGCTAGTAGTTGTAGTAGTAGTAGTAGTAGGCAAGTAGTAGTAGTACACTAGTAGTAGTACCAGCAGTATTAGGGTTGAAAGATTTGTTTTTTGCTCATTGTTTTTTTCTGACAAGCGTTGCAATTTTGAAATCTGAACTGACAAACTAACACAAGAATCACATTTCAGAACATGTTTGTCCAGATCTAAACTACAGGCTGTGTGATACTTTAAAAATTGCAGCCTTCGTGATTTGCTAATTGTGATTTAGATTTGATTGTAATTAATCTTGCAGCCCAACTGAGGACAGATGATATCACATGGTTTTATTTCAAACTGGTTTCAGTCGTAGGATCTGACAACCTGAGGAGCTCATTCAGCCGCCCATTTTTTTTCATATAATAAAGTAAAATGGGGTTTTCCCCAGTATCGATATCTATTGTAAAAGCAGCTGTCAGGGTCAAAATGAGTCTGCTGTGTACTGTCTGCATCTAAGGAATTAAGGCTGGTGCACTGTTAGCATGCTAGTTCATATTAGTATTACTGTACAGCTCTGCTCTGGTCTCTGAAAGTTGTGAAAAGTGATTGTAAACTCATTGCAGTAAATAATTAGGATGTTCTGAATGCACAAGGTAAGTGGTCTCGCGTGACTGGCCGAACCACCTGTCACTCGCTCAGAGTCTCTCGCGCGATTGGCCGAACCACCTGTCGCTCACTCAGTCCCGTGCGCTTTCAGACCCAGCGTTTGTCCCGCGCAGAGAGGCAGCGCTTCACTGAGGAGGTGGAGATGCTCAAAGTGCTGCAGCACCCGAACATCGTACGATTCTTCGACTCCTGGAAATCCAACGCCAGCGGAGCCAAGTGCACTGTGCTGGTGACCGAGCTCATGACCTCCGGGACTCTCAAGACGTGAGTGTGGATCTGGAGTACTAGTAGTAGTAGCAGTACACTAGTAGTAGTGCAGTAGTAGTAGTATAGTAGTAGTAGTAGTATGCTAGTATTAGTAGTAGTACGGTAGTAGTAGTAGTAGTAGTATGCTATTAGCAGTAGTAGTATTACGCTAGTAGTAGTAGTGGTAGTAGTAGTAGTACACTAGTAGTAGTAGTAGTAGTAGTAGTAGTTGTACACTAGTAGTTGTAGCAGTAGTAGTAGTAGTAGTAGTAGTAGTAGTAGTAGTAGTAGTAGTAGTACGCTAGTAGCAGTAGTAGTATTACGCTAGTAGTAGTAGTGGTAGTAGTAGTATGCTAGTAGTAGTAGTAGTAATAATAGTAGTAGTACACTAGTAACTGTAGTAGTAATAGTAGTATGCTAGTAGCAGTAGTAGGCCTAGTAGTACACTAGTAGTAGTGTACTACTAGTGTACTACTAGGCCTACTACTAGTGTACTTCTAGTAGTACACTAGTAGTAGTAGTAGTAGTAGGATTACGCTAGTAGTAGTACGACAGTAGTAGTACGATAGTAGTAGTAGTAGTACGGTAGTAGTAGTGGTAGTGGTTGTAGTAGTAGTATGCATCACAGCAAGAAGGTTCCAGGTTCGACTCTCAGGCCTGTCTCTCTCTGAAGTTTGCATGTTCTCTCTGTGTCTGAGTGGATTTACTCCAGTCACTCCCCCGTCAACTCAAAACACACACAGAGGTCAGATCCCCTTTAGCTTACAGCTCCCGACAGGTCATCTGATCATTTCTAACAATGACTAGACCCAAGATCTTGCTGTATCACCACAAAAACCTGCTTTTGAACAATCTTCATTTTACCTGCCCCCATCTGCATTAAATAATATTGGCCTCTAGAATGTTCTTACACTTTATCCTAAACCTTACCGTGTCCTGTCTTACGTAACCCCTGTCCTTGTTGTAGTTACCTGCGCAGGTTCCGTCAGATGAAGCTGAAGCTGCTGCAGAGGTGGAGCTTTGAGATCTTAAAGGGTCTTCAGTTCCTCCACTCACGCTCTCCACCCATCCTCCACCGAGACCTCAAATGTGACAACATCTTCATCACGGGACCCACCGCCTCCATCAAGATCGGAGACTTGGGGCTCGCCACGCTCAAGAAGAACTCATTCGCCAAGAGCGTCATCGGTGAGACACATTACACCTGGGAAGGAATAGAGCTTTTAAAGAAGAGTGAAGCAGTTTAAATCAGGCTAAAAACAATAGGCGCTACTCATGAAGGTGATCCGCTGCATTGTGAAAGAAATTTAAGCTCTGAAATGACCAAAATACGGTGATACAGTTTACGGTAATGCTAAAAACAACTAGCATGCTTATACGCCCTTCTGATTCTCAAAAAAGACACAGACGGCGCACATTTTTCTCAAATACAAGGCTAAAAATCAGGCTTTTTAATAATAAATGTTGTTCCAGAACATGTTGCGTTCACTGACCCCTGTGTGACTTCACGTTTCTGTCCGTGCCGCGTTCAGGGACCCCAGAGTTCATGGCTCCGGAGATGTACGAGGAGAAGTATGACGAGGGGGTGGACGTTTACGCTTTTGGGATGTGCATTCTGGAGATGGCCACTTCCGAATATCCGTACTCCGAGTGCCAGAACGCAGCGCAGATCTACAAGAAGGTCACCAATGTAAGACAAATGCATCCTATTAAAGTAGTAGTAGTAGTAGTAGTAGTAGTAGTAGTAGTAGTAGTAGTAGTAGTAGTAGTAGTAGTAGTAGTAGTAGTACTACCAACTTTATGGGATTTTTTCACCAGTAGATGGCCGATGTGAAACCTGTCACCCTCATAATACAACTGGGCGGGTCGGCAACTCAAATTAAAAATGGTAGCTTTAAGGCAACATTACGTAACACTTTAAAATGTGTTAAAAAGACAGGTCTATGTGTGTGTTTTCAGGGAATCAAACCAGAAAGTTTCAACAAAGTGAAGGTCCCGGAGCTGAAGGAGATCATTGAGGGATGCATCCGACCCAACAGCACTGAGAGGTGAGCCACGCTAAACCAATGAATGGACGGATTAAAAAGAAATACTATTTTATTGGGACCACATCTACCTTCTATTTATTATCTGTCTTTATATTTTTTTATATTTGGTGACCACTGTGCACAAAAATATTACACTGACAAAGACCCAAAACCCAATTATGTCGACCTGTTAGAGGTGGACTATGTAACTGAGTTGAAGGATCTGCCACATTGCTTGTCTCCATGGAGATGTTTTTGCTTTACCTGGATTTTTCCACAGTGTGGCATTAAACTTATCTATTGGCAAGGAGACAAGCAGGTGACACCACTGGGCCGAGTTACAGGTCAGCTCTGTGGAGAGGCGAGCCCACGCACATGTTTTTTGATGTATTTTTGGGCCGTAAAACACCTGTAATTGAAATACCATTGTTTTACATTCTGTATGTTTATTGTGCCAGGTTTACAGTGCAGGACTTGATGGAACACCCTTTCTTCGAGGAGGAGTTGGGGGTGAAGGTGGAGCTCGCAGAGGAGGACGACGGCCAGAAGGCGGCGCTAAAGCTGTTGCTGAAGATGGAAGGAAACAGGAAGCTCCACGGGAAGTACAAAGACAACAACGCCATCGAGTTCCTGTTTGACATGAACAAAGACAGTCCCGAGCTGGTGGCACAGGACATGGTACGACGCCATTCACCAATTTGAGTCATTTGCCGAATTTGCGTCAGTCATCCTAGTCGTTAGCTTGACGTTATTTTCATTATTTTACTCACCAGAAACGGTTAAAAATGCTCTCTGTCAGTTGAAACCTTAGTTCACCCTTCATTTAAGTTCAACTGACTTTGCAAAACAATGTTTATGTTTAGAAAAAACACTTGTAAAATACCGTACCGCTGTAATTGTAAAACATAATATTACACTCAAGTAATTTGGCTTTCAGTTTTTCTCTGCTTGAGATTTTAAGCAGTTAAATGTAGTGTTTACGCAAACAAAACAAATAAATTGATCGAAGACGTCACAGCAGAAACATTAAAAACAAACTTTTGTTAAATCCAGTTTTGAGAAAAGCACAGACATCTTACCCTCCACAAATGCAGTGTTTCCTTTTGCACATTTTTCACAAACTAATATTTATTTTCACTAAAACAGGCTGAAGTTTGTCTGTCGGCGTTGCCATGTTTGTTTTGGTTCGTTTGGCGCTTTGCCTTTGGCTTCCGCACAAACCTCACTGCTGCTCTGTGATTGGTCCGCCAGCTGCTGGAGGAATTTGAACCTCACAGCGGGAATATCTCAAGATCACAAATATCAAGAGAATCCATCTTGCTGCACAAGCTTAGGCTATCACAGGGTTAGCATAAACGTGACGTAAACATAGTATGCTATCCATAAAGCTGCTCTGTGTTTTTAAAGTCGTGAAGCTCTGTGTTGCCATTTGAGTAAAAGTATGGATACAGCAGGTCAATATTATTACAGTAAAAGTAAAAGTAGCTCAGTCAAATTAGTAAACTCATGTTAAATATTGCATTTTGGATGTAATTTTCAGTGATTATAAAGTAGGTAGAGGTATTCCTACCACTACTTCCTGTATTTTTGTACTTTTTTTGTCTTCTTTTGTCCACAAATGTCTACTTAACTGATGTAAAACTATAATAAATATTTACCACAGGTACTATCCCAAAACATCCCAGAAGTATGAAAACCTGCCATATGCACTTTAAATGAAACTCTTAGGGAAAACTGACCCTATCTGACAATGGAAAACCTTCTCTCTTGTTTCCAGGTCATCTTAGGCTTTGTGAGTGAAGCAGACTACAAACTCGTGGCTAAAGCCATCAGGTACAGAGTGTCTGCTATCAAACGACAACGAGAGAAGATGCAACGATTGACCGACGATGATGCCAGTCTCCTCGACTCTACCAATCAGAAGTCGGAATCTCCACAGAGCCCGCCTACCACTCCTGTCACTCAAGTAATTTCCGTTTCTTGGTGGACACATGGAACAGTAAACACGCTTTTATACCAAATAAATCATTGTACTTTCCAGGACATGCCTTCAGTTCCTTGGTTACAGGCCCCGCCCACAGGGTCCAACTTGAGCCCGTTGGATTCTGGGATTAGTAGTCTTTCCAGCAGAACAAATGTAGAAGAAGAACGACGACCAAGCTCCGTAGCCTCCACTGCATCTATCGCCTCAAGTAAGACTCCAGACGATTTTCACAACATCCCCACTGTTCTTACTTACTTCCTTCTTCAATTTTATTTTCTTAATCAATGATACACAAAAGTTGCTAAGCTATTTTGGCTCAAATGAAAAAAAAATCCGCTACTCGCTACTGTGATGTGCAGCTTTTCATCGGAGAGGCCCACAGCATCAGTCAGTTCCTAATACCTCATTGAGCTCCGCAATTTTCCAACCCGGAAATCTGCGGACTTTTTTGTTTTATTAAGTCGTTTTATATCAATATTGCAATTTAAAATGTCCAAAATATAACATCATGATCCACGGGTGTCATCGTTTATAACTACACAGCACAAAGCACAAAATGTCTTCTTTAAACTTCCTCTCTTCTTCTTTCTTCAGCTGAAAGTGGGTCGTCGGTTTCCTCTGGTGTGTCGAACATCGCAGAAGCCACACCCTCTCCAGTCTCAAACCCCGCCTCTCCATCACGAAGTCCCGCGTCTCAAAGCGTTAAACCCACCTCTCCGGTCTCAAACCCCGCCCCCTCATCTCAAATGTCAACTCCACCTGCAAGTCCCGCCCCTTTCATGTTAAACTTCGCATTTCCGTCCAAAAATTCCACCTCCTATTCATATAATCCCGCCTCCCCGGTTTTAAATCAATCCCCTCCTTCCAGACATACCACGTCTTTATCTTACAATCCCGCTAATCAAGCTCCTCCCTCTCGAAACACCACCTCTTTGAGTTATAATTCCACCAATCAAATTCCAAACCCCGCCCCTCCTCTATATAACCCTGCCAATCAACTTACTAACCCCGCCCCTCCTCCATTTAACCCCGCTAATCAAATAATTAACCTTGCTCCTCCTCCAATGAACTCTCCTCCTCCCATCAGAAGCTCCACCTCTTTGACGTATAACCCCGCCAATCAAATCGCAAACCCCGCCCCTCCTCCATTTAACCTCGCCAATCAAATTACAAACCCCGCCCCTCCTCCATTTAACCTCGCCAATCAAATTACAAACCCCGTTCCTCCTCCAATCAACTCTCCTTCTCCAGTCAGAAGCTCCACCTCTTTGACGTATAACCCTGCCAATCAAATTACAAACCCCGTTCCTCCTCCAATCAACTCTCCTTCTCCAGTCAGAAGCTCCACCTCTTTGACATATAACCGCGCCAACCAAATTATTAACCCCGCCCCTCCTTCCTATAACGCCGCCAATCAAATCATTAACCTTGCTCCTCCTCCAATGAACTCTTCTCCCCCCATCAGAAGCTCCACTTCTTTAACATATAACCCTGCCAACCAAATTACAAACCCCGCCCCTCCTCTATATAACCCTGCCAATCAAATTAAAAATCCCGCCCCTCCTCCAATCAACTCTCCTTCTCCAGTCAGAAGCTCCACCTCTTTGCCTTATAACCCTGCCAATCAAATTCCAAACGCTGCCCCTCCGTTGGCGTTGGTGAACCCAGTGCAACAAATAGACCCCGCCTCCCTGGTTGTAAATTCTGCCCCTCCCGTCATAAACCCCGCTCCCATATACCCTCAATTTCTTGCCCTCTTTCCTCCAATCAAACGCACCTCCAAACCTCCTCCTCTGCCTGTGCTCCGCTATCCCAAAGTGAGCCGATGTGATCCAAGTCTAGTAATACTTTGGTGACGTCATTTCTACAAACAGAATTCTATTTTACTTTCCCACAGAGCATTGCCGTTTCCCAGAATCCCAAGCAAGTGCCAGGGTCCGTGAGTGGGTTTTCCTCACCTGTGGACAGGTAAACAATATTAAGAATCAATTCAATGATTCTTTACACCTTGTTATTATGGTTTTATTATTATTAAAAAGCTCAGATAATTGCTGTATCTTAGAATCATTTATGTCTAAAAAGAAAACAGTTTAGTAATAGTTACTAATTATTTAGACATGCATTTAGAGACACTTGGGTGCCCTGTTATTCTCATGCCCTGATGAAGATCAGCCAGCTGGTCGAAACATGTTGGCATCCCGCCTTAAGCAATAAAAGACTTTTAATATAATCAGTGGATGTGCCTCAGGTTTGTACCTTGCCCATTTTTACACGACTAAACCTGGGCCACATTTTGCTAAGTTTTGAACTTAACCCTCTAAGAGCACTGATTTTATATTTGTATATGCATCCTTTTATGACCCACTGTGTCCTACCTCACGTCTTAATCTGAAGTTTAGTAATATTTATGGACACTGCTCATTTCAAACTTTAAACTTAAAAGTACCATCTATTTAAAAGTTTATTAGATTTTTTTTTTTTTTT
>KN469904.1:0-22424 GCA_000787095.1 Periophthalmodon schlosseri
TTATTATTATTATTATTATTATTGGGGTTTTTTTCACAAATAAATCCAATAATTACCAAAACAATTTAATATAACCAGAGAAATAGAGTGAAGAGGCTGTGTAATATATAAATTATGTTCCATTTTCTGGGCAGCGCCTCTGGACACCTCTTCTCCCTGGCATTTAACACTAGCTGGACAGGATATCTTGGTGTTTTATTGTTCTTTTCCTATTTATCGTGTGATCTGTATATTTGTTTTTTGTTGACTTTTATGGCTGTGGTCGGATGAAGTTGTTTTAAATGTGCTATAGAAATAAACTTCTATTTTCTGATCTGTTCTAATGTTGCTTGCTCATCACAAACAGACCTGGAGTTGTGTTTTGTTTCATTCACACATGTTTTACACACAAACCCTGCATATTTAGGCTGAGTTCTTCTCTCAGACAGAAAACACTCTGTTCCACCTTGTGATGTCATGTGGTAATATAGGACGTGCTCCACTATGTTTTTAAACTCCACATATCTTCACTAGAATCATTTGGGTAATTTAAGCCCTGCCAATCTCTACTGAACTAAAGGTAAACGGTAGATGTTCACTTGAAAACTACCGGTTCATGACATCACAAGGTGGAACAGAGCATTTTGAGGTTTGGAGATGTAGACAGACTAATAATAAAGTGTTACTCAAACATGTGTGAATGAAATAAAACATAACTCCAAGTTTGTTTTTGAGGAGGTAACAACATTATAACATGACCTAAATCT
The DNA here is from genome assembly GCA_000787095.1 of Periophthalmodon schlosseri. Taxonomy (NCBI): domain Eukaryota; kingdom Metazoa; phylum Chordata; class Actinopteri; order Gobiiformes; family Gobiidae; genus Periophthalmodon; species Periophthalmodon schlosseri. The sequence goes on from KN469904.1 coordinate 747, forward strand.
CACAAGAGTCCATTTTGTGTGATATAGAACCTTTACAAATATGAGTTAATACAAGTTTTAAATATCTTTTGTTTTAAAATGTTGCTAAAATGTGGAATTTGTCATTGGAAAAACATAACATGCTTATCTACAGGGAAATGCTCTTGTTTTGCCTGGAATATTCCATGGTATGACATTAAACATAATCTGTTTGGAATTTAGTCAAATACAGGTGTTCATTGCGAAAAAAAAATATTTGTAAAAACATGCATTGTTACTGTGAGCCACCCGCCTCTCCACAGATCTGACCTGTAACTTGGTCTTAGTAGCATCACCTGCCTTTCTCCCTGTCGTTTTCATTTCAGATTTATAAACATTGTACACAGGGGTAAAATAAGTTAATTTATTCTTATTTGGTGAAGCAGGAAATGAACATTATGTAATTACAATGACTTGAACAAACGCACCAGTTTTACCATCTGATTGTGAAGACCCCTCTGACCCCTTTATCCCAAAAATGAGCCATAATAATACGACTTGTTGCCGCGGTAACGTTTGCCATTGTCCTCAAAATGGCTTCCTTGCGTCTTGTTCAAACATTGGCCTTTTATTCGTCCGTCTTCTCTGAACTGCAGCATCCTGAGTTTATAAAGGACTCAGAGGCTGAGACCTGACCAGAGCTTTTGTGATGAAGAATGGATCTCAACGAAAGAGAAAAGAAAGAGGGGTCAGAAAAGATGCATTTGGATTATCGAAACTGGTTAATTTAAAGCTGCACCATGTAACTTTGCCTTGAAAAGTTACATGGTGCAGCTTTAAATTAAAATTCAGATCTGTGGATGTCCATGTTTCAAGGTATTTTCAACAAGTAAATATAAGATAGGTATGTTTAACGCTTTGAAACATTCCAGACAAAGCAAAAACATCTCCATGGAGACGAGTAGATGGTGGAGCAGAAAAGTTACACAGTGCACCTCTAAAGTGTGAAGTTGTAGTGTACAGTTTTGTATCATGTTTTTGTATATTTATGGAGAATTGTCAGGGAATTGTCGGGAGCACGGGTGATGTAGACTTGTGGGTGGAGCCTTGTACAGAGTTGTACTGCTAGCCGTAAAGAGGGTTCAAATAGGGCCCGGAGAGATCGCTAGATTACTCAAACCTGCATGGATGACATCTAAAACCTCTTCAGGCATGATTTGGATGAGGGAACGTTATAACATGGCACAAAGCTCCTAGATTTTGAATAATACCCCCTCTTTAACTAACCTGTAATGAACAAATGAGAAATGGACGCTCTTTGCAAGTCTTCTGCCTCATTTTGCTTTTAATCAACTTTATTAAATTATAACGATTATCTGAAATTGCTGTATTATATCACCTAATGTCCGTAGCATTCTTCCAACTCGCTCAGCTACTTCACAGCTCAACACAAAACTGATATGACAAGTATCCAACGCAGTTTGGCCGATCTCACTCCATCAAAAATCCCATTAACTTTGATAGAAAAATAATCTGCCGAACCAAATGAAAGTAATTTTGCAAAGTTTCTGATCTAAAACTGATTCATACGAGAGTGGTTTTTTTTCCAGCTAAAATTGCTTCGATCTCTGTAATTGTAATGCGGCTCTCAAAGACGCCGGGGATTGCTAATCATTTTGTGTAACAGCTTGTGTAGGAAGGCGCTAACGGTGACGCTAACTATTCAATTATAAGGAACAGATACTCGTAGCGTCACAAGTATCCGTGCTAAATTGGAGAAGACATTTTGTGCAGCGCGTCGTGTGATGGATTTGATTAGGTTTGTAGAATGTATTTTCGTGAAGGACTCTTGCAGATGTGAGTTTGGAGTTAAAATGGCCGCCCGGTTGTTGCCAAGAGCTCTTCACTTCCTCTTTTGTTAATTCAGTTAAACATTGGCCGACCTGGTTCACTGTACTTAACACTGTACCGCAAACATGGACCCACTACATTTGAATATTTGGTTAAATAAGAGGACCTCATGCATACATTTTCACTGGGAATGAACTTTTATGAATCTGTACCCAGCCCTATGCAATATAACTATAACTATATCTTTTTTTCATTTCATTTTAAAGTGAAAGTAAAGTTTGAAAGTGGGTCATAAAATAAAAAAAATATAGATAATTGTCCAGTCGTATGCAGTGTAAAAGCTGCTAACCTGGTACTTTGGACCTCTACAAACATGTTCTGAAATTTTCCCTGTGCTTCAGATGTTCTCCATGAGCGTCAGATGCCCTCCCTGCGTGTCAGATGCCCTTCCTGTGTCTCCATGGGGTCTTACTCTGTGCAAAGCTCTTAACCCTGTAATTTGGACCTCTACAAACATGTTCTGAATGGGATTTTTGGATTGGTTTAAAGTTCAGATTTCAGTCTCGTCTCAATTGATAGCCCCGTATAAGCAGCTCTTGAGGTCAAAATATGCGTGTTGTTTTGCTGTCTGTCTAATTAGGAAGCGTTTTATTGTCTGATAAGCAGGAAGTGCGTGTGAGTGTGCTAGCTGTTGGCAAGACTCCGCTCAGGTCTTTGAAAATTGTGAAAAGCGCTTACAAACTCATCGTGGTGAATAATTAGGATGTTCTGAATGCATAAGGTAAGTGGGGAATAACTTTAGACCACTGCAAACCGTTTAAGATGAACTAGTTCTGGTTTATTAAGACAGTAAAAATCAGATGCAGAGCCTTTAATGCCCCTGGACTTGTTTTACATTTTAACTTCACATAAAAAAAGACGTAAATATTTTTTCCCAAATCGTTCACAGATATAAACTCCCTTATATCCACTGCTCGTTAACTCGATGAGCTTCTTTTGAGTTCATTATCACAAAGAGTCTAAATTTGTCCAGTTCAATTTTAATCTCCTCAATTAAACACAATGGCTTTTCAAACTTAATGAAGTGTCTCCCTCCCCGTGTTTTATTCATGAGTTTAATCTGATCTCTGTGGTTCATCTAAGCAAAGAGACGCTTTACATAAGAAAAGATATCAAATAAAAATAGGGATTGGTGATACACTGGCTTCACCCACAGACTGTATAAAGAAGTGGACCGAGTGAGTGTGACGTCACCCACAGCGTTCAGCTTCAGTCAAATGAAGCTCATCGAGGCTAGAGCAGTTATAGGGGCCAATTTGGAGCCGAGGGGCCATATTTGGAATTCCAACCGCGAGTATCATAGCAACCAAAGAGGCTGTGAAAGTTACGCCCCTTCTCACCCGCACAGCTGGTTTAGCACAGAGTGGGCGCTTAGCAACGCTGTCAATCAAACCTGTTGCTAACGCTAGCGGGAGCGACCTCAGGGAAAGAAGGCGCCTGGTTTATCTCTTATTAATGTTCATATCTTGATTTACAGACAAAATAGTGAAATAAAAACACTAGGATCATGTAGAGCGGGTTAATACGAACATTTTAAGCCCAAAATGACAGCAGCAGTTACAGAGAGAGGGGCGATGGTTTTTCAATGGAAAGTGAATTGGAGTCAGGGTCGATGAAGCTGGAGTTGTGCCCATGCTCAATTCTTACATGAAACGCAGCGGCTAGCAGGTTAGCTATGTCCATTTATATATACAGTCTATGATTTCCATGTATATTATATTTATTTATTTGATGTATATTATATTTATTTATATATATATTAGTTTAGCAGTTCAGTCTTTTTTTCAAATGGTAAAAGATTTGCTATTAGATTTTTATCAAACCGTCTAGCCCTAGTTTGATAGTCAGTTAGTTTAAAAAAAAAGACTTGACTCTTTAAAAAGTATATAAAAAAATGTTTTTTGTAGTTTTATTTTTACAATTCCACCTGAACTATTCCAAAGAGTGGCATTAAACTTTAGCATTTTTTTTAATTGCTTAAAAATACCTCTGCACAGATCTGACCTTTCAACAAGTTAAAAGCCATACTAGTCTGTGGGACGTAGGTGGGACTGGGTGAAGTGAAAAATCTCCATGGGACCTGCTAACCTACTAGCCGCCACGTTCCAAACAGGAAGTGCTTCCGGCTCCATCGACTCCGGCTCCATTTCACTTTCCATTGAAAAACTGTGGTCCTCTCTCTGCAACTGCTGCTGTCAGACTCGTCATTCTGGTCTTAAGATGTTCGTATTAACCCGCTCTACATGATTCTGTGGTTTGTTTTGTTTTTTTCGCTATTTTGTCCCTAAATCAAGATATAAACATTACCTTCTTTCCCAGAGGTCACTTCTGCTAGCGTTAGCAACAGGTTTGATTGACAGTGTTGCTAAGTGCCCGCTACCTGTTAAACCAGCCTCGCTCCGGATTGGCTCTTTGGTTGCTATGATACTTGCAGTTGGAATTCCAAATATGGAACTCGTCTCCAAATTAGCCCCTATAACTGCTCTAGCTGAGATGAGCTTCACTTGACTGGAACCGAATGCTGTGGGCGACGTCACACTCCCCATAGACTTCTTTATACAGTCTGTGGTCAAACCCTTCTCCAGAAAAGTTACATAGTGCTTCTTTAATGTGGCGAGTTTGTGATCCCAATCACTAAGAATAGTTTGACGAATGCGAATTTGTTTTGTTTCTTTTCAAAACAGTGAATCTCCCATAAAGTTAAACATTGCCCTCCAGCTAAATTATCGTTTATCAAAACAAGAGACCGTTAGATTACTCAAACATGCATGGATGACATTTAAAACCTCTTCAGGCATGTTTTTGATGAGGGACCAGTGCTATAACATGGTAGAAAGCTCCAAAAAGTCGATTTTTGCATAATACCCCCACTTTAAAGATTCACATTGTCCTTCAGTAAAAATGATGACCTCAAATAGTACCGTGCTGTGGCTGCAGCCTGTTCTAGACGTGTGTTTGTGTTTGTGTGTGGTCTCTGTCTTGATGTGTGTTCGTGTTTATGTTTGTGCGTTGCTGTTTGCGTTTGCTCTCTCAGTCTCTTCATAACTCGGAGCCGTCCATCTGTTTCACTTTGGCCTAAATGTCCATAAACTGGTTATCACACACTTGTCCCATTGTCTGTGCTGTGACTGTGATTCTGCTGCGGTCTGCCATTTTAAACCCTCTTACCTCCATAATGCTTTCACTCATGGTTCTGTCCTTGTGCCGCGGGGCTAATAAAGTTAAACATGTTTGAAAAATTTAATCAGGCGAAAATCGTAACCTTTTAAGACATGGCGACCAGACGACCAGACCCATTGAGAAGAAAAGACGAAACGCATTCATGCTTTACAGCTCTATTGGGAAATGCATTATGGGATATTGAGAGTGGTTTCCTGTTAGACGAGGTATATACATACATATATATACACACACGCACGCGCACACACACACACACACGCACACAGATAAGCCGAAACATTAATAACAGTACAGTCTGTAGTTTAGGATACGTCCTCGATGGTCAAGTTACACATCTTCTAGCTGTATTTAGCTCGCTTTTTCAGTTCAAATACTGATACCGATACCTGGGCTTTGAGTGTCTGCCGATAACCAATATCAACCGATACCAAGTAACTTTCCTTAAAACTACTTAACAATAAGTTATTAAAAAATTCTAAAATATATATGCAAATATTATTGGTACATCAGAAAGAAAACGATGTAAAGTCAAACTGAGTTCTGCAGGTTCTAAGCTTTAAAATAAGGCATCACAAATTTAGGGATTCACCGATATCAGCCGATACCAGTGAAGGGACTGAAAATGTGTTACTTATTCCACAGAGATCCAACACTGTTATGTAACTGTTACTCATCCTTTTATTCATAATCTGTTCAGTCGTGATGCAAAGGTCAAGCATTTATGGGACGTTCTGGGCCAAAATCAACCTGCAAATATTCTTATTACATTCAATTAAATATCTGATCCAGCAAATGGTTCAATATCAGCACCAGTATTCGATACCGGTATCAGTGAATCCCCAGTAAAAATGTGTGTTCTCAAAATGAATCAAAAAGAGTATCGAATATAGAGTATTGATATCGATACTTCTGCATCTTGAGCTGTGTATTTTCCCACACTGCTTTTGATTCATGTGACTGAACATTTCAATAGAAAATGCTCTTTTGTCCAAATGTAGGTTTCTTTCTTTTACATTGAAACTGTTCAGAATCTGTGAATTCCCCGACCGCCAAACGATCACTTTTCCTCTTTGTTCTGACCCTAAACTGTTTGTAAAGATCAGTTTTATGAATGAACTGTTGAGTTTTAGGGCCAAAAGGTGAAGTAGGATCCTGAGGCGTGCGCTGATAGATGAGGTAAAGCTGAAATCTAAACCGAGAGAGAGAGAGGAGAAAGAGAGGAGAGAGGGAGCGGAGCAGGAAAGGAGAGAGAGGATGAGGAGTACTCTCTGATACTGAGACTAAAGAGGGAGTTTGACACCCGCTGAAGCCCTGGGGGTCTGCTCCTGTTCAGCCAAGTGTAAAACAAACTCAAAATAAGACATTCGTCCACTGTATGACCCTCAGAAAATATTCATCTGTAGAACTACCATCTGGACTAAACCAGGCTCTAAAATCTAATCCAGGACTCAAACATGTCAACGAAAAAAATATCTGGAATCAAACTCAGATCATAAGTGCGTAAGGCGGCCATACCTCCTTGAGAATGTCCAATCTCGTCTGATCTCTGACACTAAGCAGGTCAGGGCTGTTTGGGACTTGGATGGGAGACTGCTGTGAATACCAGGTGCCACAGGGGGGCAGCAGTCTTGAGAAGTCTTGAAAGGCGCTGTATAAATCCAGTCCATAATGAATATTATTATTAAGTCATGTTTAGAACAGGACTGAGCTGCACCAAGAAGTGACGCATTTTCAGTGAGGACAAAAACAAACAAAAAGAGCTGCTTTAGCTTCAGTGTTATTTCCAATTCTTCTGGTCCAGTTTCTCATGAATCCAAATGTTCTTTAATATAGAAATGTATTAAACGAAACGCTTTTCTCAAAGGGCACAAGGCCGGTCTGATCCTGTTGAAGTTTAATCCTGCTGCACTCACACTTTTAGGATCATTAGAAAATATCTCTTTCCATCTGAACTTGTCAACGACCTCCTCTTTAAGTTCACGACCTCCGACGCTGAAGAGGCTGACTCACTGTGACACTTTGCAAAACATATAATTTATCTACTGTTAAAATAAATGTACAGTTTTAAACTCAAGTAGTGACTTCTTTAGATCTTTGCATTCATCCTTTAGGCGGTATTTTGGTAACATTAGAATTGTGTCTTGACTTGTACCATGGAGCTGCCAGCTTTAAACTTAAAATATAGAATCAAGAACCGGATACACATCTCAACACTTTCTGACACCAAAGTCCTTCTTAAATGAGTCAAAGGCAAAACTCCCCAAAGCTGGAGACACATTTATGTTTAAATGTAAGTGATATTAGCTTGATACAGTTTTTGCAGTGTAGAGTGGGGTGAGGGCCAGTCTAGACCACACACATGAACTTTGATGCCAGACACTGCTTCCTTCCTGATCGAATCATTTTACTAAAAAAAATTAAGTTGTTGTAATAACGAGGCTCATCGTCAGGGTTCAAACTGCAGTCAGTGAGCGAGTTCTATTCACTTTCATGTCAGAGGAGGTCAGCTTAATGTGAAGCGTCGCCTGGAGACAAAACACAGGAATTTGAACCATATCTGATATTTAGGATGTGTTTATCATGTACATGTATTTGAGCTAAACCTTGGCCCAGTACAGATGGCCCAGAACAGTTGTTTTTAACCCATGAATCCAAAGTTGTTGTTTTTAGCCTCAAACATGCCCCATTTGCATTTTGCCTGGATTATTGCATCATAGATAAAACTCCGGACTTCTTCTGTGCAGTTTTTAAGCCCATGAACCATCACCGGACTCATTCTGTGGTCAAACTGTGTTCACACACGTGGCTCTATTAGCATAGCATGGCTCCGTTAGCATAGCGTTCATGGAAAAAAGGACTTCATTTATTAATTTCTGATTGTTCATTCCCGTTGCTGACAGCAGGGGGAGCTCCAACGACTAAGTGCCTCATTGGAAACTGATGTGTCATTTATAAAGTACATTTACCAAATACAAACATTACTTTAATTTAGAAAATGTGAAATACTGATCCAAATGTGACCAAAAGCATGTTTCCAAGCCCAGTGGTCGAAGAAGTACCGGTGCTCAATTTTGTTACTTAAATAAAAGTACAGATACCAGAGCAAAAAAATACTCAAGTAATAGTATCACATGAAAAAATCTGCTTAAGTAAAAGTACCAGAGTTTCTCATATGATTCAATAGGATGTGCCTAACTTTGCTTTACCTGTTGTCAGCCTATGTCTTGTAGTAATTGTATTTAAGGAGAAAGTACAAAATGCAGTAGTTTTAATATTAATTTAGTTTAATCTTTATTTGACGGGACAAAATAGAGAGACTTTAAGCTCATAAAACACAGATATTTAGCATCAGATTAGAGCTGAAGAGTTTCCATCTGCAGGTCCTGATTTACACTAATAATATGATACGACACAATTAGGTGGAAGAAGTACTCAATTCTGTTACTTAAAGTAAAAGTACAGATACTGGAGCAAAAAAATACTCAAGTAAAAGTAAAAAAATCACATGAAAAATTCGACTTAAGTAAAAGTGTTAAAGTACCCGTTTAAAAATGTACTTTAAGAGTAAAAAGTAAAAGTATTTCACGCAGATTTTGAGATCGAATGAAACTTCAAATGTAGTGATTTTGATAAAGATTTGAGCTGAATTTTGTTCAACAGAAACAACTGAATTGATCGTTTTTTTCTGACCGTTTTTATTTGTATATTTTTGTTTGCTCAGATTATGAACGTGTTAAAAATAAACCCTCAGCCTTTTGAGCAGGTCTCAGACAATAATAAAAAATACTTTTACTTTTCAGTCCAGTTCAAAAATGTAGTGGAGGAGAAAGTGCAGATACTGCTCTCAAATGTAGTGAAGTAAAATATCCTCACCTTCGTAAACCAAATGTAGTATTTTGTCTTTTTTCCCTCATGTTTCATCACCAGTATATCTTTATTTTTATATTCTTCCCAAACGAATACATCCTCTGTTTCTGAAGTGTGTATTATAGAGTATAACCATGCTGCATACCTGGCAACAACACTCCCCTGGTCTGTTTTCACTATAATAAGTAAAATACAGGGTTTCAAAGATGCTGTAAAACCTCTCTTTCTGCCTTTTGTTGTCCTATAATTGGGTTAGCCACAAGTGCTGTCCCTTTAGCATCCGCGTCGCTAACGGGGGGTGCTACACGCTATTAAAATACCTCCTCACAATAGCGCCGCACAAAAGGAGGGGGTATTTTTCGCTAATGCTAATCTGGTTTTTGATGTGAAAAGCAGCATTGAAAATCATATTACAATGACACAACGAAATGGGCAAGAGACGTAGTCGAAAGCATGAACTGAGAGCCCAGAGCGAACGACAAAACAGGGAAAGAAAGGATGAAAGCGGAGGACAAAAAAGGGGTAATTGAAAAAAATGGCTAATGCTAAATTGGAGGAAAATGGGAGTATGGAGAAGCCAGTGAGGTGTTTTGTTATTCGGACAAACACGAGAGGGAGAGACGAGATATTTTTCGTGTAATAATCGAAACGAAACTCAGCTTTTGTGAGAGGCAAAAATGACGAGCAGGTTTGGAAGCTTGTGTTCAGATGTATCACGGACGACGACCTGTTTGAAAGCTCAGGTCTGACTCAGAACTGGACTAATTTGAAGTTTTTGTGAATATTTTGTGAGTAAAGGAAGTTGGCGAGTGCTTCATTTAGTCTCAAGCGAATTTTAGAACGATTTGCAGTTCATAAAGATGGACGTGATCGTTGACCCCCTCTCTCCTTTCTCTCGGTCTCTCCCTTCCTTTCTGTACTCTTTCTCCCCCCCTCCCTCTCTCTCTCTCTCTCTCTCCATTACTCTCTCCCCTCACTCTCCCTCTCTCTCTCCATTTCTCTCTCCCCTCACCCCCCCTTTCTCTCTCCCTCCCCTTGCACCCTCTCTCTCCCTCACTCTTCTCTATATCTCGTTCCCCCACTCTCTCACCTTTCTCTCCCTCGTTCTCTCTCCTCCCCTCTCTCTTTCTTTCCCTCCTCGCCCTCCCTCTCCTTACTCATCCTCTCTTTCTCCCTCTCCCCCCCTCTCTCTCTCTCCCTGCCTCTCCTGTCTTTCTCTCCCCACCTCTCTCTTTTCTCTGTCTCTCTTCCTTCCTTTCTATTTCCTCATTTTCTCCTTTCTCGCCCTCTCTTTCTTTCCCTCCCCCCTCCCTACCCCTCCCTCTCTCTCATCCCCCCTCTCTCCTCTCTCTCTCTGTCTCCGCTCCTCCCTCTCTCCTCCTCTCCCTCTCCTCTCCTCTCTCCTTCTCTCTCTCTCCTCTACTCCCTCTCTCCTCTCTCCCTCTCTCTCCTCTCTCTTTCTCTCTCTCTTCTCCTCCCTCTCTCCGGGGCAAGGTGGGTTAAGTGTCTTGCCCAAGGACACGTCAACAACATCCATCTGTAAGTGCTGGATTCGCACCGCCAATCTCCTCTCTCACTCTCTCTCATCTCTCTTTCTCTCTCTCTGCCTCCTCTCCTTCCTCTCCCCGCCCTCTCTCCCTCTCTGCTCCTCTCCTCCCTCCTCTCCTTCTCTCTCTCTCTCAGGTGACGGTAAAGATGTACCAGCGTGGGGCTCAGGGTTACTGGTTGAGGAAGACGGCGAGTGCGACGGCTTCCATCCCGTCCTCCTCCTGCGTCTCGTTCAGAGTGAGCGGAGACGAGACGGAGTCCAAGATCCCGGCGAGCAGCGTCCACAGCATCGCCCTGAGCATCTGAGGAGGGAACGACACGAGAACTGTTATGTACACCACAAAAACTATATGAAATAAATGTATAAACTTACAAACATAACAGGGGTAAAGAGGGGATTCTCTAAAATATCAGCATCACACTGAGCGTCTGAGGAAAACAGACTAAAGAACTCGCATTTACAAACGGTTTAGTATATTAAATAGTCAATAAATGGGAAAAGGAAAAAAGGGATTCAATCATAGACTGGCTTCTTTATACAGTCTATGGATTCACCTCATCTTTACATTTACTGCAAAATCTATTAACCACATTTAGATTTGATTTTGACCCATCCCGTTTAGCTTTACTGCAAATAATTTAATATTTTCTCATTTCAAAGTTGCATTAGGGAAGTTTTCTGCTCGTCTCCAAGGGGATGTTTTTGCTCTGCCTGCAATGTTCCACAGTATGTATCGCCAAGGAGATATGAAAGTTAATTGCCGTACTGTGGAACACTCCAGGCCGCGCAATAACATCTCCATGGAGACGAACAGAAAAGTTACACAGTGTACCTTTCAAGTGCACAAACAGAAACTATTAATATGCAAACATGTTCAAAACTATATATATCCCTCCACATTATGTTAAAGTATTTTAAAAATGTAAATCATCACCAGTGGAGCTCCACGCTAAATGTGTTTCCACCTTCTGAAATGTGTTTAACTGTTACGCGCTTAAATCAAAACACATCTGAACCGAGTGAATAAACTATTATGAGAATTAAGGGTTTTGAATGAGATATTTGTGCGTTTCCACCTCCTGTTTTTTTTTTTTGTTTTTTTTTAAATAAGGTGATAAAAACACAGCTGTAGTGACCGCCCACCCCCTGGTTCTGGAAGTACATTTTTCTTCCACAGACTTTCCAAAAAAGTTCATATTAAAAGTTTGAAAGTTTGAAAGTTCAGGGCTGATCAGCTGAAACCTGTTTCTGAAACTATAAATCGCCAAGTTATTAAAACGTTTTTCTGAATCTTGTGTTTTAAATGTACTTTTTGGACTTTTTGGACTTCCAGATCCAGAGCGGACTTGGAAGTGGGCGGGATGGAGCTCCATTATATTCTTAAAGTGGATTGTACTTTATATTTTGCAGTGTTTCTTTATAGAATCGTGATAAAGGGAATGGAGAGAAGGGTTTAATGTCTGTTCTACAAAGGTTATAAATGGACTTTTTGGAAATTTTTAAAATATCGCCAAAATATTTTATGCGTTTCTGTTTAAAATTATGTAAACTTGATCTTATTTTTTCACCTCACGTGCCTTCTACTCGTGTTTGTTTAGTTTGTCATTTTGGAAAGTGTAAAGAGCAAATACTTAAACACTACAGTTACACAAATGTTTCAAAGCTACGGTTCAAATATGTTTAAATCAAAGAGAATTGCCAATTTTGGAATGTTGTTTTTCTGTATTTTTTTGTAAATGTAAAATCTGAAAAATTGGTTGTTTTGTCTGTTTTGGTTTTGGATTTAAAATGAACGAATCACACACGGATTTTAGACCGACGGCTTTTTGTTTGTTTTTATTTGACAAAAAAGTGATTCTTTAAAATGAATTCTATTCAAATGACAAACTTTAAGAGGGAGACGTCTTTTGTACAAGACCTGCAAATGTAAATATATCGATGTTTATTTCTACAGTTATTCTGGTGTTTAAAGATGCATTATGTAACTTTTCTGGTTTGGAGTAAGCCACTCGCTTTTCTCCATGGATACGTTATTATTGCGTCACCTGGAATGTTCAACAGTATGGCATTAATCTTCGGTTTTATTGTTTAAAAAATATCTTGAAAAACTTGTCTTTTTACTGTAAGCCGGGGTCGCCTCTCCGCAGACCTGACCCGTACCTTGGACCCGGTAGCGTCACTTTGTCTCCGTGGAGATAGATAGGTTTAATAAGATGCTAAGGAACGTTCTAGGCAAAGCAATAACATTTCCATGGAGACAAGCAGATGGTGTAGCCTACTCTCCACTAGAAAAGTTACACAGTGCATCTTTAATGTTTTGTTTTTATTTTGATTTGGGTAACTATTCTGTAAAAAGATTTCTGGACTGGTTTCGATCTCATTCAAACTGTAAGGAGCTTTATTAATACCTCCGACACTTACAAAGACTGTAGTGTGTTCAAATTAGCACAACTTTAGAGCTAATCGGCGCATGCTAGCCTGTTCTCCGTCAGTTAGCGGGCTGCTGCGGCTACGCTAACAGCTACCAATCGCGTTTACAGCGTCTGGTAGCGTCCAAAATGAGGTTAGTTCGATCTCTATGTACCAGTGCCTTCCGCTAATGCAATACAAGAATCTGTGTGTCCAGATGCTATCGGTTTGAATGGCATTTCTTCTACCTGAAATAGCATTATGTTGTACTCAAGCTAGCTGTGTTTACCAGTGTTACCTGGAGCTAAAGGGGTCTGTCTTGTGTCTATTTCAAACGCACAATTCTCATGGTTTTTCAAAGCAGGTCAATGCAACAGATGCTCTTTCACTGCAAAATATGTAAAGAAAAACGGATCTGAGAAAGGCTTGAAATAAGAGGAGACTTGAGAACTTTTGACCCAACATTTTTGCATTTTAGGGCTAAAAATATATGATGTATTTAACTGCAGGAACAAATTTGTGCTCAAAATAAATAAAAAATCTATTGCCATTTTTGTATATTAAAAAAGAAAATATTAAAACAACTTAAAGCTACAGTATGTAACATTTAGCCAAAAAAGTCTAAAAAAAAAAAAACATGTTTTTTTTTTTGTTTTTGGTTGTGTTTAATGCACAAAAAAACATGCGTCCTTACTGTGAGCAGGCTCGCATCTCCACAGACCTGACTCTTATTTGGCCTAGAGGAGAGCCTCATCCTGCTTGTCGCCATGGAAATATTGTTCTTTTGGCTATAATATTCCACAGTATGGCATAAAACATGTCTCCATGAAGTTTGGTTTTAACTTCCTGTTTCCATGGATTCATGCAGGTGACGCCTCCAGAAAGTTACATACTATGGCTTTATGTATGTCATTATGGTTTAATAAAGTATAAGAAAAAACACCTTAATGCGTCTTGCCAAAGGACCCAAAAACAGTCGCTTAAGTGCATGGGCGGGAATTGAACCCTCTGGTTTCTAAGCAAATACCTATATTAATCACAATCTACTTCTTATATTCTTAATGCGAGTCATTCTGAGTAACATCGATCTCAGTTTTGCAGTGATAAAACGTAGGACTCAGGAATGTTCCAGTGCACAAAACGAACGCTTGGCTTCAGGAAATGTCACGCACGAGACTTTTCAAAATAAAAGCACTTTGGGATTTCAAGCCAACTTCACAATAAGAGGAACTGATGTCATGTTTTTAGCATGTTCTGTTTGAGTGTTTTATAGTGAATGTTTTTAACTGTAAAAATGTGGTGTTGAAATAAAAATATGGTTGGATGAATGTTGTTGTTTTGTTTGTTTGGACAATATGGCAAATCATAATTGATACTTTGCAGTGACTTCATGCTGGGGGTGTTCTACATGTATATGTCTGTCTATGGTGGAATGTTCAGCAGTTACCATGGAGACCCAATGCACACTTAGCAAACACTGTCAGAAAACTTGAATAGTCTGATAACTTAAGTTTGATTTTCAACAAAAAAGTGAGAGTGACTAACTGAAAAACTGTTGGCTAATGTTAGCTAGATTGTGACTGTAATGTTATTTGAGAGGGACTTGTTTAACAGCACAAATCAGCTCACCTGTTTTAATTTCACTAATTCAGTTCTTTATGGTCAGATTGTGTTAAAACAAAGCTCAGATTAAAGTCTAACTTGAGTAACAGAGCTTCAGACAGAGCAGTGCCTCCAGTTAGCATCACGCTCCCAGGGAATGTTGATGACATCAGCTGCAAAGTATCAGTTGGTAATGATTTGGGTTGCCAGAGCCTTAACCTGCAGATAGAGTGAGTCTCATTGTCAGTTTATGGACAGGCCTCATGTTCAGAACCTCCTGAATTCACTCCCTGAGCTGCAGAGGCTACACTAGCACTGAGTTATGATTGGCTGCAGGTGCTGGGGTTTAGGTAGTGACCAATCAGATCAGAGAGAGGCATTTTAGGTTTAAACCAACCGGATTGCAGCATTGAAACTGGCAACCCGAGGCATTTTGGTTTAAACCAACCGGATTGCAGCATTGAAACTGGCAACCCAAATGAGAGAGTCATGTGAGGCTCATACTGCTTTCTGATTGGATAATCGTCTTGAACCAAAACACCAATTTATAAGATAAATGACTCGGCGTCATGTCCAATGCTTTTTGTAATTAAGAATAAATCAGCATGTTATCAGTAAAAGTTATGTTTGATCTGAACATGCTGACCTCGTATCTGGGGTCATGTTTAGGAAATTTAAAATAAAAATGTTACGTACTGTCCCTTTAAACAGAAAGGCTCTGAATCACCAAAGAACCACCATGGAGCAAATTCATTTTTTACAGTGGAGGGAGATAAAACTAAGAGGAAACAGACACTGAAACCTGCCTTAAACAGAGGAGCCGGTAACATCGTATAGTCGCTATGGTAACAAGGTAAAGTCGCTCCAAAGCACTGGATCAATGCAGACTGAGCTCAAATGAAAAGAAGCAGGAAGAACAGAAACGTAGCATTAGATTAAATATGATTTGTATAAACATTTACGACCAGGGAGTTAAATATGATTTGTTTAAACATTTAGGAGCAGGGAGTCAGCTACAAGTGCTCTAGAGAACAGGACGTGCTTTATACACTTAAAGCTCCAGGTAAGGCCCAGACCAGGACTGTTTAGAGAGAGAGGTGAAGGATCTTAGCAGAATGTTCCTGCTAGAAATGAGGTGGATAATTAAAGGTAATGTGAGTGAAACCAATGCATTTGGAAACAGAAAGAAACATGCTGCGCTAATGAAACTGGTGCAGCATTTACATTATGGCTAAAAACAATCACGTGATCACAAGAGGCAGACTATGTTTTGTTTTTGTTTTCATGATCAAACTGAACCTTGCAGTTTCAGCTCTGATTTTCTCTCACTGTTAGATGTTTGGTGAAGGGTAGAACATAACCTACAAAATAGAGGGACATTGTTTAGACGTTTAGTTGTAGTAATAGTTGTAGTAGTTGGTGTAGCTGTCATACGGGAGAAGTTGGGGTGGTCAAGAAATGACATTAATCGGATTAATCAAATGAAACTATACTCACTTGAACAATACTGAAGAAAGTCACATAGGCAGACAGAATGGAATAGAGTTTAAAATGTTAATATCATGATAAAACTAGCAGTAGCAGTAGTAGTAGCAGTAGTAGTAGCTGCAGCAGTATTCATTATGGTTTTGACTCACTCCCGTTACCATCCGTGTATTCAGACACGTTACACACCTGCTGCAGACAAACCCACTGGGGTCACGACCTGAGGATAAACAGGTGTCACACTTCGACCTTAGAACTGTTGACCTTTGAACTCTGACCTGAGCAGGTTGTAGTTTACATGGGTTGACCTCTCCATTCACCGAGATACACACAGGAAACTCGAAACTTAATAAAAGTAAGTCTAATATTTATGAGCCAGAGCGCCTGGAGGAAACCCCAGACACAGGGAGAACATGCAAACTCCACACAGAAAGGCCCGGACGACCTGGGAATCAAACCCAGAACCATCTTGCTGTGAAAAGTGCTAGCCAATAACAGTAGTTGTAGTAATAGTAGTAGTAGCAGCAGTAGCAGTAATAGTAGTAGTACTAATCAATACTCGGACAGGATGTATTTTACTTCTGTAATGCTGCAGTATTGAACTGATTATGTCATATTTGTCCAGGGTCATTTTAACCTCATGGATCCTGATCTGAGGTCAAACAAGTGATCTGTGTTTTCACATCTTTGTATAAACTAAATATTTAAGATGCAAACATCCAAAAATGTACTTATCCAATTAAAGGTGAACCCTGTAACTTCTCTGGTGGAGGGTCTGCCACCTACTTGTCTCTATGCTGGGCCTGGAATGTTCCACAGTTTTTATTCCCATGGGGACAAAAACATCACTCCATCAGTCAAATGACAGATGACAGACAGGCGAGCCCCCTCACAGTAAAAATGCATGTTTTTAAAGTATATTTTGTAGCAAAAATATACTTTTGTAGCAAGTAATTGGAAAAGAATGCAAGATATCAGATTAATGCCATACTGTGGAACATTACTGGAAAGCTCTTATGAGACAAGCCTGTGGCACCTCCACCAGGAAAGTTACACAACCTCGATATACATTCATTGTTCTACAGAACAATGAATGTATATTGAAAAAAATGCAGAAAATGCTGTTTGGTTTGGAGATCACGTATTGTTTAGCAGTATTTATTCTATTGTATTCTATCTATCACATGTCCCTGACCTGTGGGGTGCCCCAGGGGTCAATCCTGGGACCCCTGTTGTTCAGTCTCTACATGCTGCCGTTAGGCCAGTTAACGCGCAGCAATAATGTGTCCTACCACAGCTATGCAGATGACACTCAGATCTATGTCTGTCAGGTGAATATGGACCAGTGGATTCACTCTTCCACTGCATCCAAAAGATCAGTGTGTAGATGCAAAGCAACTTTCTCCAGCTAAACTCAGACAAGAATGAAGTCATAGTCTTTGGCCACAAAAACATAGAGAAAGTGTCAGCAGTCACCTCCAGTCTCTCTCTAAAACCTTCAAATCAGGCTAGAAATCTAGGGGTAATAATGTTAATTGAACTTTAACAGCCACATCAAATCAATAACATCTGCATCTTTTTAACCATCTAAAAACTTGCATTGCAAAAATCAAAGGTATACTGTCTAAACCAGACTTGGAGACACTTATCCATGCATTTGTCTCCAGTAGGTTAGACTACTGTAATGTCCTGCTCACTGGCCTCTCCAAACGAGCGTTAAGACAGCTGCAGTACATCCAGAACGGTGCTGCTCGGGTCCTGACTAGAACCAGGAAGTACGAGCACATACGTCCTGTCCTCAGGTCTCTGCACTGGCTCCTGTGGCTCAGAGAATAGACTTTAAAGCAGCTCTGCTTGTTACAAGTCTCTCCATGGCCTAGCACCAAAGTCCATCTCCCACATGTTAGTGCCATATGAACCATCTCATACTGTGAGGACTTCAGGGACCAACCTCCTGCTGGTGCTCAGAGTCAGGATTAAACAAGGATTAAACCAGGACTAAACCAGGACTAAACATGGGGAATCAGCGTTTCAATTTTCTGCAACTAAAACCTGGAACAGTCTTCCTGAAGATGTGAGACAGGCCTCTACTTTGACAATGTTTAAATCCAGGCTCAAACGGTTCTGTGTAGCTGTGCATATGACTGAGAGGTTTTTATTCTGCTTCTTCTCTTTTAATGTTCATTTCATGATGATTATTTATGTTTTGATTTGTTGTATTGTGATTTTAATGTCTTTCTTATTCTGTAAATCACTTTGAATTACTTTATGTACCAATTGTGCTGTACAAATAAACTGACAGTTCTACACACTTCCTGCTTCTGTTTCTCCTCAGCACAGATCCATGTTATTGAATAGGCCTTTACATTTGTACAGGCTAACCACTGTTTAATGCACTCCCCTTTACAATCAATACAAAAACACATATTGTCCATTATAGTTTCATGCTTAGCTTAACATTAGGCTAACAAACTCACAAATCTATAACATTTTTGCTATTTCCACAGCCCTGAAAAAGCCTGATTCATCCTCAGTGACAGTTATAATGGTTTTGTCCAGAGGCAGCGGTGAGGCAGGATACACACGTGTTTTTGTATTGACCTCTGACCTGTAAATGTGATAGATTTGAAAACATCATTGGTTCAGGGGAGGCAGAGTGAATGAAGTTAACCTTGGTTTAACAGTGACCCAAAACCTTACACTGTATATATAAATGGGCATAGCTAACCTGCTAGCAGCTACGTTCCAAATAGAAAGTGGCGGCACGCTTCTGGCTCCATCAACTTTGGCTCCAATTCACTTTACATCACTCCTCTCTCTGTAACTGCTGCTGTCAGACTCGTCATTTTGGTCTTAAAATTATCATATTAACCCGCTCTACATGATCCTGGTGTTTTTATTTCACTATTTTGTCCATAAATTAAGATATGAATATTAATAACAGACAATTCAGGTGCCTTCTTTCCCCGAGGCTGCTCCCGCTAGCGCTAGCAGCAGCATCAACATCAACCCAGAACGTACACAACAGGTAAAATCCTCCAGCTGACGTAGTCCTGACCAAGACTAGCTCAAGATCTGGAGATGGGTCCCACTGCTCCTGACAGGTTTAACCCAGAGACACTGAAGGACGGGTCAATTGCATAGGACACATTGATATTTGGGTCAAGACTCAAGTTTTAGGTGGATCTCAGGAGTCTTAAGTGTCCAAATCTGGTCTTAAGTATCTAAACCATGTCTAAACCAGGACTTAACCAGGACTAAACTAGGTCTGAACCAGGTCTAAACAAGGTCTAAACCAGATCTGAACCAGGTCTAAACCAGGTCTGAACCAGGTCGAAACCAGGCCTGAATCAGGTCTAAACCAAGTCTAAACCAGAACTTAACCAGGACTAAACCAGGTCTAATGTTTTTGTTTATGTGGGTTACACTCCTTTCCTTAGGATAAAAGAGTAAAATAGGGTAAAAGTATTTGAACTGTAGACTCACTGAGTTGAACATGAAGCTGCTATAACCCAATACAACAGTTATTTTTACCATTTCACTCATAACAAAGAGCTTTGTAAGGTCAAACCGTTTATGTTTGTAACTGAAGGAGACCCCTGGAACCAAACCAGGTGGGACAAGTATGAACCGGTGTGATGTTTGGAGTGGCTAATCAACGTGCTCAAGTATTGTAGAGCTCATTATTATCTGGTTTATAATTTGAACTTAAAGGCCCTGTACATCATTTTTCTTCACGTATCTGAGCAAAACGTGTCTTGCCCCAGTACAGATATCTTGCATAAGCAGCTCTTGAGGTCAAAATAAGTCCGCTGTGAACTGTCTGCATCTAATTATGAAGTGTTAAATTATCAGAAAGTGCACATAAACATGCTAGTTGTTGTTAGCTTTACTGTCATCACTGCAAAACTCCGCTCTGGTCTCGAAAGTTGCGGAAAGCGCTTATAAACTCATCGTGGTGAATAATTAGGATGGTTTGAATGCATAAGGTAAGTGAGGACTAACTTCAAACAGCTACAACCTGTTTAAAATGAGCTAGTTTTCAAGTTTTTAAGACTGTGAAAATCAGGTATAGTGCCTTGAATGTAATGTGAAGGACAAAACATGAAATAAACACAAAATCTGGTGTTTTCAAACAGACACAAAAATGAGGAAGAAGCTGCAAGAAACACAAATGTTCAAATCATTTCAAATCATCATTTAAATGTAACCGAGTACTACCCTCCTCTGATAATTGGGTTATTAGGACTGAAGTGGCCTGAAGTCTAAAGAGAATGGACCAAAACAAAAGGGCCGTGTTGCCGGAGAGGGTGGGATTTCCAGCGCTGACAGATGACCCTAAACACATCAGGGATACGGTGCATTAAAGTGGTTTCATGACTGCAGGGAGAAACAGACACTAGAGCTCTCTGTACTGCTCACTTAAAACATCGAGTCTAAGAAGTGTGAGACACTTAGACTGTTTGGTTAGACAGCGGGGAGTCGTGCAAAATGCAGTGTTCTGTCTCGTTCTTTGGTATTTTTCATAATGAATCTCCAAAAGTCAAATCCACAAATGTTTTTTTTTTTCCCTGATCATTTCTATTAGTGACAAAGTCCGTTCTCCCGCTGTATTTGTCCAACCACACTACAACATCTGGGAGGGCATCTGACGCACCACAACATCGGCAGACCAACTAGAGGGGATGGGAGGGCATCTGACACACAGGGATACAGGAGGATGGGAGGGCATCTGACACAGGGCAGGGTTATAAGGCCATGGGAGGGCATCTGACACACAGGTTTGACTTTCTTTTAACTATCTGCTTCAGACCAGTTTCAAAGGAGCTCATTTAGCCTAATTGGCAATAATCATCTTAATTCCTCGGCAATTTCCCCTTATTAAATATTACCAGAAGTCTTTTGAGTCGCCAGGCACCCGTAGTTTTGCGTCTGGTTTGAAATAATCCAATATCCAATCAGACGTCAGGGCGATTCTCATTTAAACCGATCGCAAAATTACTCACAGCATCATAACATTATAAAGACGGCGTTTCCAGGACACAGATGGACAGATGTGATGTGTTCTGTCTGTGGCCCGGAGGGAGGAACGAGCTTATATCGGTTTAAACGGGAGAGAAAAAGCAGAGTTTGAATCGGTGGGATCAGATTTTTGAGTTTTTTGATTGAAATTTAAGGCTGTGCGCTGTGTCAAATCTGTCAGCGCGGTAACAAGTTTAACACAGATGGAGATGAACACAGAAGGTCTCAGACAGGGCAGTTCTTCCACTTATAGTTGACGTATTGTTGTTTTAAAAATACAACTTTAAAAAAAAAAAAAAAGTTCCTAAATAGAAAAAAATTGACTTTATTCTTCCACTGATCTGAAGGTTGGTGGTTTGAATCCCGCTCTCGACATACAGTAAACATCATTAGTTGAGCAGTCAGACCCACAGATCCACAGGTTGGCGGTGTGATTCCAGCTCCCACAGATGAATGCTGTTGTTGTGTCCTTGGGCAAGACACTTTACCCACCTCTCCCCCAGTGTCTGCGCACACTGGTGTATGAATGTGTATGTGAATGGGTGAGTGGTTGAAGCGCTTTGAGCCTTGAAGGTGAAGAAGTGTTATATAAAAATGTGAACATGTGACCATTTTTACCAGGGGTGTCCAAACTATGGCCCGAGGGCTAAATACGGCCCTCAGACCGATCTTTGTTGGCCCTCAGGCTTCCTGCT